>JACXSJ010000913.1:0-144508 GCA_014851325.1 Pentalonia nigronervosa | reverse complement strand
TTAATTATTTCCGGACGACGATAATAATACATACACACGCTGGGGCACACATATGCACGCGTTATTAATATTATTATATAATGTTATTTATTAAATATATTTAAAACATGTACGGAGAGAGAGAGAGAGAGACAAACAATAGACAGATGTACAATGACAGTTGGAGAGAGAATGAGATAGAGTACTTGGATATAAAGTATATAATATTATTATTTATACAAACAAAAATAACACATTTCGCGTACACGAGACACAAATCGGAAGCGCATACAAAAATAAGGGAACGTTTGGTAACCGAATTGGTATTGAACTATATCTATATGTTACATGATACAGAAACGAAAATAATTGTTATATTTCGATGAAACATTGCGCGGGTACACCTATTAACAAATTGAATGTATGTTTGTGGGGGATATTTTGCGGCAATATCAAACGTTATTTTTTTTAGCGTAAAAATAAATAATTTTTCTTTATTTTAGAATTTTATACGCGGATAATATATCAATAATGCAATAATAATAATCGTTTTAAAAATATACTTATATGGGTAGAACAATATTACATCAATCGCAAATCTTAGCGGAGGACGATTATGTTTATGGTATCACCCTGTCGACATAAAATAATGAATTTATGTATAAAATAACGGTTTTAAAACAATATCAAAATGAAAAATACATTTCGGTAGGCCAATATGTTGGCGTTTACAAGTCATTATGCACACGTTTACATAATTTACCGGTCTAAAGTATAGCAACATAAAATATAATAATAATAAAAATAATATTACAACAATGTAAAAAAATAATAATAATACGATTTTGATGCAAGTACGCAAAATCTTTTCGGGAAGTACGCTTAGATAATATATTATATTAATATATATTATAGGTATATATATATTTCAAATGAATAAAATTTATAAAAGTTCTCAGAGGAAACAAATCCTGGTACGGAACCAGGTTTAAAAATGGAAGGAGGGCCGTTTAGAAGGGAATGTGTATCATATTATTATATTATATAGCTACAAATTAACATATAATATTTTAATAGCGTAATACAAAACGAAATAATTTCACAACAGTAAATTACATATCATACAATTTTTTGGATGGGGATGTTATATCTCTAGGTCCTATAAAATATGGCCCTCTCTTATAGTATCTGCGCCTAAAAGAATATAATTATTATTGTAATATTTCAGTGTAATGTTGTTGGTGTCCTGATAAGAGTATTACCTTACAATGAGTAAACAATATTAAACATGAACAAATCAGTTAAAAACGGAACATCAAATTTGACACAGGTACCAATTTGGACATAACTTAAATAAAAAGTTTGACTTACATTTTTCCCCTTGAATTCCGCGTACAATACAAAATCTACGAATCTTATATATTATCAAGATCTTTTCATAAAATACTATACAATCAGTCTCGTTCCACTTGTAAAAAGGGTAAAAAGCACGAAAATATTTTCAGTCTCGACGCAATTCAATGAGCTCGACAATTCATTACGTTTTTATTATCTACGCGGGAGCAGCGCGGTGCGATCTCAGAATTCAGACGTCCGTGGTAGGTCTCGCCGAAAACGTTTCAGATTGAATGCTATTTAACACGGCCTCGATCGAAAAATGTTAGAACAAACTAAACAGGCGCTAGTAAGTTTACATACACATGTATATTTAGTGCTCAAATGCGATTTGAGAGCGTAAATCGAAAAAAATAATAATATTAGGCCTTTCGTTGTCGCATAAAATCTCCGTCCGCAGAATTTATAGTAACTTTAAATAATAATTCTTGGTGTATATTTTATAATAATACATGAGATCAGGTTCAATTTAATAAATACAATTATTTGTATGTTTTCGTGTTAGCAATGCGGGGGACGTAGGAAACATACACACACACGAACGATAGTAATTAAATGCACACATAGAATTGTAATAATATCGTGTATAGTATATATCAATAAAAAATAATATTTAAATAAATATATATTATATTATTATATTTTAAATAGAATGGTTTGAAAAAGGAATGACCGTTTATCGAAGACTCTAATGTTATCAGGCTATACGCGTATTATTATGTTATCGTGGATATATATAAAATGATCGCTTCGATGGTGGCGACTGCAGGTGACGTATTGATTATATTGTGATATTGCGAACGTTGTAGATATCAAAAGTATTTGGCTATCCATTGGATTCGATTGGACAACACGTCGATAGTACTATTGCATACGGTTAAGGGTTGTTTGATGAGGGGGGGGGGGGGGCAGTCGTGTGACTACAAAGGATCACTGCGCGGGGAACAATCGTTAGAGGGTGATGAGGTAACTATACTTAAACGGTATGCAAAACAAATTTGAGTAGATTTTTCTATCGTCATTCGTTATCAGCGGTCGTCAAATATATTATGATGTCCGTATTTATGGGAGCGAGGACATTATAAGAGTTTCGCGCTGGAAAACCAAAAACCTAAAGGCACACCACCAGTTGGTCGGCAGGCGCAGATCGCGATCTTATGATGTATAGGATAACTACTAAGGGTGGTGCGATGGCGCCGGTGCGTCGTTGGCCTTGCCGGCCGCGAGGAAGACGGGTTTTTTGAATATCTGCGGCTTGGCCTTGAGCGGTGGTTTGGTCGACTTTGGCGGCAGTTCGGGTTTTTCCCCGCCGCCGTTAGCCAACTGCGGCACCGCGGGCACCGGTTTGCTGTACTTCTTCAACGTGCACTGGTTCTGCTTGGCAAAGCGTTCGGCGGCCGTGCCCATGTCCGGGCTGTCGGGTTCTTGGGGGGCGGCGTCCTGCGACGGCGCCCCTCCGCCGCCGCCGCCGCCGCCGCCGCCGCCACCGGAAGTCCTGGCCGGAAGGTCCATGACCAGATCGGGGGCGCCGCCGGGGGGGCCCTTCATGTCGGCGGCGTGCTGCTGCTGCTGCTGCTGGAGCTGGTGCCGGACGGCGGGCATCGGCTTCCGGTCGATGGACCCTTGCGAGTCGGCCCGCTTCCGCCACAGCTGGATCTTGTGGTCGAACGAGTCGTCGCCCAGGCTCAGGCTCTTGGCGTGCGTCTTGGCCCGCGAGCCGTTCTCGTCGCCACCGACGCCGCAGCAGTCCGCCGACTTTGACCGGTTGTGGTGTTCGCGGGCGGCCACCAGCGGCGGCGACGACGTCGAGTACTTGTCCCCTCGCTTCCGCCGCCCGTCCGCGATCGACGGCTGCTGCTGCCTGTAGACGGAGGCCCTTGGGATGCCGTCGTGCAGCGGCGAATGTTCGTCTACCGCCGAGTCCTTGCCCGAGTCCAAGCTGTCGGTGCTGCCCATCTGCAAAACGTCACACGCACACGCCCATGCCCACGCCCGTTATTGTTTAAGTATTATCACGATAACGCACAGTTGTTATTATTTTAATAATATGGGCTGAGCCCGCCGCAACGGCCACAGCCGGCAAAGAAGCCTACTGCAACTGCCACTGTTACTACTACTGCTACTACTACTACTACTACTACTGTTACTACTACTGCTACTACTGCTACCACAACTACTACAACTACAACTACTACTATAATCTTATTTATGCTGTACGATAATAATAAAATATAATAGCAATAAATAAAGAATAGAAAACGAAACACTAATAAACGCATTCCAAAACGGCGTCAAACCACTATCATTCCACCGGACGTTATGTATAAAAAACTATTATTTATAGTGGTTAGGTTTATGGAAATGTGCTTAAAATCCCAAATGTGTTGCAACAATATGTATAGAAACGATTTTATGTTTCAAGTTTATGCGATTCATTTTAAAATAATAATAGAAAGTACAAAATAACTTGAATTCGACGTATAAAGAAATTTTACATTTATAACGCGTTATAATAATTTAAAACACGCGTCAAATAATGTTTTAAGCTAAATTTAAATAAATATAACATTATTTTTTAAATGAAAAAAAACCAGATAAACGCGTTTTTGATATTGTACTATAAACATTATATTGAACTCTCGTACGAAAGGTGCATATAGCACACATACTTTTAAGTACAAGAAGAACTCGAACAGTAATAAATTATCCATAAAATAATAAACACTATATGGTATACCTATTGGAAATTCAAAACAATATTATAAATCAAAGTAAACTTACAAAGTAGTCATCATCTTATCTTAACGTGTGCATAACATTCAGACAAACTCACCTAAATATCTAAAATAGCAAAACATGCAAGACAAAAGTAGACGATTAAATACACTATTTGAACATAGTTTATTTTAAAAAACATGTCTTACAAGTTAAAACGACCAAAAATATCGGAACAAATTCATAACCCTGAATATATCATAATAATAATTTATAATCTGTATTCACGTATTGCGCGTATATAATTACGTGTATGGTCAACATTTTTTATTCTCCAAAAAGATAAGCAGAGACGATGTACAGCAACAATTATAGGTGCCTAACAGTAGAAGGCACCGATGTTATAAAACGCATGGAATATATAAATTATATATACATAAGACGATTCACCAATCATACACACATTTTTTTCTTTTCTTTTCTTTATTACTGCAGTTATTTTAAATTTGATTTTCGGAATTTTTAATAAACATAAAATACCTTATTTTGAAATAAATACTCGAGATTGTTTGTACCATTCAAGAAGTGTCCTTGTATGGCGATAGTGCGATACAGACTTCTATTTTTCAAACAATAACCACATTTTTTAACTTTAAATAAAATACATAAAATTAAATTAAATGTCTATACATTTATAATTGTTAAATTATCATTAGTTATCATTCAGACAATACATTATTATTCCACATTTTAAAATGCTAATTGAATACAGTCTATAGATTAGTATAACTTTATTTACTTGCCATGATGTTTAAATTAACTAAAAAGAAAACTATGCCTATCGTTCTTGTTTTATCGTATCTCTTTTATACCACTCTAAATTTTTTCATAAATATAAACAAATACATATTACGTATTATAATATTTTATGTTATATGCACAAGCATAATAATATATATTATCCTTAGTGCATAATAATTAATAACTCGGAAACTACTCATTAGAATTTTAATTAAAATACATCATCAACATTTTTCAAAAATCAACTGCTGAATAATTTAAATTGAAAAATATGGTTCTCATTTGAAAAAAAAAACAGAAGTTGGTGTTGACACAGGACACCCCTTGGATAATACAGACACGCCTCAAGTGTTTTAAATACGGTCTTAAAGTATACATTAAAAAAATCCCAACAGATTTTGAGTAACTGCATTTTTAAAGAAAAAAAAGGAGGGAGAATGAGCATGCTCGGTAAATCACTCTATGTAAATATAAGATAGATACCGACAAGATAGATTATACGGTGTTATGTACAAAGTGAACGGCAACATAAAAAAAGTATCGATACTCTACGAAATGCCTCCGGCCGGGCAGGATACATATATGAGCTCAATCACAGTACAAAGGCGCCCGACAAGTATAATATTATAGACACGCCGATGGCAGATCGTATTGGTTTGCAGGTAATACAACCGTGCAAAAGCAGATGTCTAGCTCGTGCGACGAGTGTGTATAACAATAGTTTAGTCGTCTCTTGCGAGGGATTATGATTAACTACCTTACACGTCATATTTTGTCAAACGTATCGGCGGCGGCAGTTATGGAACCAAGAGGATCGCGCCCATACACGTTGTAGTATTTTTTTTTTTTTTATATTATTCGTCGATAGTGATTAAACGGCGCATTGTTGCACGATTCTGTAGAGGTTAATCTGTTGGCTCCGCGTTGATAGAAACCTTGTAAATCATTTCCGGACTAAAGATCGAATGCAGTGTGGCGTGGTAACAATATAACGGTAATCAGCTTACGTCACGCTGTCATTGAATGGTTATACAGTCCGCGACTTTATAAAGATTATTCCCGCAGCAGCTCCGTGCTCGCTGGGATGGCGCGATGGAGCTGAAATTGCAGTCCCGTGGGCTCGCGTGTTTCTAAAAATATGATCATTTAAAAAAAAATCAAATACGAGACAGGTCTCCTTCCAAAAGTCATTGCGAAATAGCGGAAGTTCCGCGTTTAGTCCATAATATAATGTTTCGGAGAAAACACATCGAGATGTCTTAGGTACATTATGAAGGAAAAAGGAAAATAAAAACGTAAATATGCAATTGGTGAAAATATAAATTCAACTCTGTCGATAATCCTATAATAATATATAGTAGTCCTGATGCAGCGATTCCTATTCTCGTTGGAAGTATTGTACGATCGGCACAATGCACTTTACGACTGCTGCATATTTAGTTTTAGCACGTCAGAATAGAACGACAATCGTAGTAAACGAGCAATATATTATACGATAGGTAGTTATAATATTATGCAGACGGTAAATGCCAATGTGCAATTCCGTAGAATAATCCTAATTATATTATGTTGCGGTGCGTTCGACCCCAGTAAGGCATAGCTGACGTCGTCCTGGCTACAGCTGCAAATTGACAGCATGACATCACCACCCGCCACTCATCGTCACGGCCACCCGTATATTATTTACCGGGCGTTTCGGATCCCCAAGAGTCCTCGCGACGAAAGAAACTTTTGACAACATAATGAATTAATTACAGGCAAGGGTTGCGAACAGTTATCGTTTCTAATATTGTATGTGTACCTATACTACTAATGTGTGTGTATAGGTACGACGTGCTGATTCACTATAGGTATAGTCCTCCGTTTTCCCTATAGTATTAGAGTTATTCAATAAAAACTTGTTCTTGGCACTTTTATGTACACACAAGCAGGAGACCATATTTTCAAAGACTATGATTATTTTTTACATTTAAAGACGGTGTCATATGCGGTAATACAAACTTATATCTTTGACCACCCTTTTCGCTGTTAATTGATGGCAGACAATTTTTTGTTGACCATCTAAAAACAATTCTAACGAGTAGCTTATGAATAATTATTTAAATTAGTGTAGAATACGAAGGATAATAGGTCTTCCTGCAGCGATGCATTAAAGGGAGCAGAGGTAACCTGCCCCAGTTACAAGGTTTTCAAAAGAGTGTACGATTTTACATTATTACATTTTATAGTATTTTAAATTATTGAAAATCAGAATGAACTAATTATATTTATTTTTACTATGATTATATATGTTTAAGCAAAAGTATCGCGTATGGCAATCACAATTATTATTTATATTATACAATCAGAAAAAATATTTAACAATTTTTATTTTATCTGTTATTATATAATATTTAACTAGTTTTAATGTAACATCGATTTTATTTTTTATTTAAAACTATTACCAAGGACCATAATAATTATCATTATTACATACGTTTTAATAACTCAGAAATCGATTTCTATAATTTTGATTTAGATACTTAAACATTTCAAAAAATTAATTTGCTTAATAATTATTATATTCAAAAAAGGTTAGTCCTCATTTAAAAAAAAAAGACACAAGAATCCTCAAATCGCGTAATAAATCGATTCATTTGAAAAATATGGTCCTTAAGTATATGAGGTAAAATATTTGGGTGAGTATACTTGGTAAATCACTATATACATATAGGTTGTTCATTTGATCACTGTTAGAAGTACACTGTTCACTGTGTAGACGGCAGGTTCCCCAAACAACCGTTGTACCCAATGGGATGACGTTTCGACAGCGTAACTAGTGAAGTCATTTAATTATTCTTGAATCCTGCGTTTCTGTTAAACTGTTTATGATTTTTTTTTTTTGTTCCGCTTTACCTACGTCGAATATGTACACTAGCTCATGCGAGAGTAATCTGCAAGATGTCATTTCGGCAATTTTTCAACCAAATTATTACGATTTACCCACCGGAAACTCAAATTTTTCGGACCATTTTTACAGACGTCTATACAGGATCGTTTCTTCTCAAAATGATTATTATAATTTTTTTTTTTTTTAACAATACTGCTCTACAGATCACCGTGCAGTTTGCATTTATCGCAGTGAACACCGCGGCGACGGTTACATACGTCATTCATCATCATAATAGCTATTGCGCGCGAAAGTAAATGCATCCATCTAACACGATTTTTACCGAACGATTGGATCACGCGGATCACGAATAATGACAACTAAGCACGTCATAAATTGAGATTGCGGTCGGATCGTTATTGTCGAACGGCACTCGTCGTCGGTACGGTCCGAATAATATTATGTTATTCATCTCTGCGGGTAAGACGTATACCGTGCACTGCTGCTCGGATGCAATTATTTTTTTACATACTTCGTATACTATGCACTCGGATGCACTTTTCTACAATACACTTCGTTTATCGTGCACGTAACATGACATCGCCGTGTATTCGAGTTTGCGGGTTTGAGCAAAATGCAATCGTCGACCAAAAGCATGAGCACTGTAATATCACCATAAAGGTGAATAATAAGGAACCGACAGATTTTTATTAGAAAATACAGACATATCGTTTAATAATAATAATAAAAAAAAAATTGTTTACAAATAATATAAATGTGTATTATCATATTATACCACCTATATATATATTCTAAAATATATATCTTTCGTAAAATTGTACATGCGGTTTACAAAATATGTTGCGTAAAACAATGACAATAAAAAAATATATTTAGATTTAAACCTATAAAGTCCACGAAACATTAACATGTTGGAACACAACTTACTCCTGTGACTAAATACTGAGATATTATTCTACGATTTAACTACATCTATATCGTAATAAACTATATAACACTGTTGAAATTATATTTAATTGTAAATATATAAAAAAAAAATCTATTTGTAAAAATAAATTAAAACTATTAGGTAATAATAAATAATAATAATAATAAAAATAAAAATAATAATAATACAATAATATAATTGCGTTGGTATAAGTGTGTCATTCGGATAAATAGTATATAATGTACACAAGTATCTGTTTTGAAGTTAACAAACTGCAATGGGCTCGTTTAATTTTCAGATTCTAAAAGCGAACTAGCAAGGGTGAGAGAAAAGCCTCACAGCAAATGCAAAGCTCGTGAGCAGGCGTTGGATGAAAATAGTTTGAGAACAAAACATAATCAAATCACAAAAATAAAGTTTTAAAAAAAGATTCCATGCTTAATAAAAAATAAAATAAAATCAACGCTAAACAGTACAACAGTAAGTATGCATAGGTGATAAAAAATAATAACAACGTTCCCGGCTGGGATTTTCGTAGTAAAACAAGGCCACGCAAAACACTCGTAGTGATTTATAAATAGAATAGGTACTTCATCTACGGCGTAAACAAAACAAAACATCTACAAATGCAATATATTATCGTTGTTACACACAAGTATGTGGGGTACATAAAATTAAAATTAAATTTATATGTACGGTATGCACACGAATCTACAATATTATTATCATAATATATAATTATTAACTACACGAAAAAAAATACAAAGGGATGCGAAAGAAGGGTTTCTCGAAAAAATTAATAATTTACGATTAAAAAAAAAAAAAAACAAATAAAAAATTAATAATTAAATCTAAAAGAAAAACCTTTTCAAGCTACGATATCTCTGAATGAGTAGAGAGAGAGAGAGAGAGAGTAAGAATATTAAAAAAAAAAAACCGGCAGAACAAAACGTAAAATGCATTCGACTCAGACGGTGGTCTCAAGTACCTCGTGAGTGGGCGCGTCGGCCACGGGTCGGCGGTGCGGCGAAGACGACGCCGAGTTCCTGCCGGCCGCTGTCCCGGAGCCCACCGAGTTCGGTGGCCACGGCACGTCGGCCAGTGGCGGCGACGAGTAACCGGAGGCCGCGGACTCGGACAGCACAGAGTCGTTGGAGCTGGACGTCCGCCGTCTGGTCGAGTCGTCCGAGGACGTAATGGACTTGGCGCAAGGTTCGGTCGCGCAAGGTTTCTCGCGTTCTTCGTCCCTGTGCGCAAACAGACAACCACAAGTTTTGATATGCGTAAGTATAAGACGTGTAGCCAACCTGTGCACTGAGTATATGGGCATAAATGTTTTCCCATTTTGATTTCAAGTTTAAATATTTATCGTGTGCAATATACCTCTATAGGTAGTAAAAACGAAATAAAATAATAACGTGTCTGTGATGCGCTTCGATACTGTCGAGCAACTTCAAAAAGTTAGGTGTCTCAGAAAAATAATATTCCTATAAAATATACATGGTTCGAAACACATGATTGCTTTTTTCTGAGTATAGTATAAAATAAATTAGTGACATCGGTTTATAATTTAAGAAATATTAACGAATCGAGTATACAATATTTATTTTAGTTTCGATTTTAATTTTTATCACGTAATATAAAATATTGTAAATAGTTATTGAATTACTAGTTCTAGAATATACTTGTTTATTTTACAGAGATTTAATGAATGCAATATAATATTCACTAGAAGAATTTTAAGTAATTATTTGAATATTATATTACCATAACGAGATAAAAAAAATTCATTATATCTTTAGACTCATAATAGTTTATAACGCTGGACAGTTATTTATTTTAAAATCTCTTTGTTTCGTATAACTACAATTGATTACCACAATTGTTGAATTAGCACGTTTACCTGATCTTAAGAAGTATATATTTGTCTGGTATAAGACCTTCTCGACCGTTGACACAACCACGCCACCAATCTCCAGAAACCTGGGTATGAAGAGCAATAGTTTCACCCTTCTTGAAACTTAATTCCCTTTCTGATCGAGCAACAAAATCATGCTGTGCTGTAGCCTCGAGACTTTCACATTCTAAAATAAAAACATATATATTTTGAGTAATATATAACAGTGCACACATACAATGTATTATAATATAATTATTTAATTAAAGCTCTTTTCGGAAGAAAAAAAAATCAATCTATAGGAGATCCAATATCTTATTCATTTTTGACTTCATGCCTACATAATATAAAAAAAAATATTATAATATATATTATTTTTTTTTTAAAAGTATGTACTTTTGTTATAAAAGTTTGCCAGATGTAGTTTCATGAATAGCACATGTATCAGTAGCAATAATTGTATATAAAATTTGCATTAATGTTTAATGTTTAAGTATTATTGTAAGTACTGTATTCGATTTAGAGCGGAGCGTGGAGACTGCGATGAGACAGACTGGATTGATTGCAAGCTATAGGTACAAAAACGATATAAAACAGTTTTATCAACCGTTACCCGATATGATTAATCGTATAGATTTTAAGTGACACTCTATAACTAAAAAATAAGGGTAACCACTTTAGTTATCCCTATTATAATATTTATTTCTAACAAGTTGTGGGCGACTCGTCAAAAAACTCCATAACTCATCAAAAAAAAAAAAAAAACCCAATTTTAGGAAGTATAGATAATTAATACAAATACACACAACCTTTAACGTCGATATATAAATACGTTATTTGAATCGTATAAACAGTATTCAATAATTATTATATTATACACTAAAATAAATACGGTAAATATTATATAAAATACAGTCAAAATATTGTAGTCTGTTGGGCACTTGTTTCGCTTTGGTTAGTTTGTCAAGAATTATTTTTAAATAACGCTTTTATGCATTGTAGTATCAAAATAAAGATAAATAGTTATCACAATTGATAAATATGTTGAATGGAACTATGTTGACTATAGTTTTTCTAAACAAATTTAAAACATTGAAAGTTCCCACAAACATATTATCAACAATTTTTAAAATAAATCTATTGCCTATATGAATGATTTTTTATAATTATTTATGAATCATAACAATTAACCTTAGTCAAAATATTAATTATTGTAAGTAAAAGTAAAAATAAAACTAAATATAACAGTCTGATTGAGAATATTTGTTTTATAAAAAAAACCATGGTAATTTCTGAACTTAAGGGTATTATGATTTTTTATAGTAATTCAAACTATATTATATATCCTTAAAAAATAAAAATAACATATAAGTGTCCTTTTAATAATATTTTAGATGTTTGGGTTTGAAAACTGAATTTCAAATTTTACAATATGTAAATTCGAAGAAGAAACCTACTATAATATCATAATATTATATAATAAAATTTAAAAAAAGAATTTTAAATTGAGTACATTTATGGTTCTGTTAAAAATATAAAATAACATTTAATTGATCAAATATTAAACAACTTATAATATTTAATATTCAAAAAGAATATTATGTAAAAAAAAAACTAAACAAAAATTGAAGAAAACATGATAATATTTAAATGTCTCGTTTCATCAGCAATTACTTAGAATATAAATAATAATAAATCATAATCACAAATTAGCCATAAAATGTTTTATCAATACATTACAAAGTATATTTTAAGTGATTACCAAGTACAAACGTGATTTGAATGACTTGTCTTACTAACAATAATACCCAATTAAATTTATAATATAATACCACCACAAGTCGTGACTCATATTTTCAAATCATTATGTCAAGTCCAACACCAAATCGCTATGCTTCGTTAGTTTTCGTATTTTATAGAATGTTATTTGATCTCATTATATTCGGTTTCGCTCCGTTGGAATCAATAAGACACGTTTTTGTTGTGCTTTAGTTTTTTTTCAATTGTTTCCTTCGTCTAACAATGAGTTTTATACCTAAACCACTACATACCGTCTTCTGATGGGTAAACCTCAGAGTCGATGTCCTCTTGGGCATGGTCAGAAGGTGAATCGCCAACGTCTACGTCATCGGGCTCACGGGATATGTACTTTTCGTACACAAGCCCACCTATATCCGACGGCGACGGGAATATGTCTTCATGGAATAGAATAATATTTTTTATGAGATCGTTGACCAGATTCTGATACTGAACTTGGTCTTTTTCTTCAGGAACCGGCACTAATGTCGGACCAAAACAAATAGCCAGATTGTAAACATCCATCATGTTTTCGTCGCTGAACTCGGACAAACTGAAAAAAAAACGCAAATGTTTAATCTATATCGAATTGTCTATATACAAAAACACCCGTATAAACTTACTGGTTTAGGAACGCAAATAAATATCGCAACATGATAACCACTTGATTTGGAAAGCTTTGAACGAGTTCTTTAATCCTCGATACAAATTTATGACGTGATTCAAGTTCTAAAAAAAAATAAAACTTTTGAATAAACACTTACTTGTACACTTAACAAAAATTAAATAGTACGGTATTGCGTAAACAACTTAAAAAAATATATTTTAAAACTAAAATATTTTTTAAACAAATTATAAAAAATTTAGTATTATGATTAATGGGTCTTTAGGAACTGAAAAAAATACGTTCTGTATTATTTAGTCAATACACATCCCACATACAATATAGTAAATTTAAGCTATCCATTAAACACATTTATCCTACGCATATTTAGTTACATAAATCGAAAAAATTATTTAATTTTAAAACTCATTAATCTAATGATTCAAGTTTTAATTTATTTCTGGCCATAAATTTATATAGTATTCAAAAGTTAAAATTAAATATAACTAATATTAAGAAAAAATATCTTAATTAGGATACTAAATAAATATTCTTAAATTTAACTTAAGTACATTATGTACTTTTTAAGCATGAGAAATGAAAAGTTTAATTTATAGAAATTTCATATTTATTGGATAAAAACGTTTGAGAACTATTTCAAACCATATATTTTTTTTAATTCTTAATCCAAGGCAATTTTTTTATAAGTATTCAAAAAAAAAAAAAACAATGCTTACGGGCAAGTTCCATAAATTGGTCAAAATAAATAATTGGGAACAGAGGTTCTCGGAGTTCACGTAAATATAATTTCAATACTCCAGCCACGGAGTTTATGTCAGAGGCGTCCGTCATATCAGCAAGCGGGTCTTCGCCCCTTTCGAAAGTGTCCTTAAAATTGTTGATTTCTACTTGCGAGCCAGACACTCTAAAAATACCTTGATGGTGAAGACCTGTGGAGAAAATGTTGGCTTAGCAATGAAAATCATCATAATGGTAAATCGATTAGCAAATCTTACCGTATAAGTTTATCACTCGGATACAGCTCTTAATCACCAACGGTATTTCTTGATTTGTCGCATCCAAATATTCTTCCAATGACCCACCAAACAATTTTGGTTGACCGTTCATCTGTAACCTACCAATCCTTTTCCTCCGGACAATCGGTTTGTGTAACGGTCGCTGAGGCGTCAGTTTAGCGGGCGTCAGATCGACGTTGCCATTTTGGGGACGCTTACAACATATGGATGTTAATGTTTCGTTTATGTGCTGCTGTTTGGCATCTAGACGTACGATTCGACTCGTTCTCATGAGATAATCGCGTAGTTTCTACAACAGAGAACAAAAAAGAAATGTAAAAAATATTCCGCATGTGTGCAGCATTAAAAATAAATGTAATGAATAATTATTTAAAGATGTCTCGACAGAAAATAAATACAAGGTATATATTTTATAATACCTACATGTATACTGCCTATTTATTTTAAACAAATAACATGTATTTATTTCAGATTTTACTCTTATAATATATAATACTATTAGAGTAAAGTCTGAAATATTCCAATATAATAGTACCTACAACATTATATACTCACGGTTAAATAAAATTCTTCAGTCTCGTGTTTGTCTGCTCGCAACTTAATACTAATGGTTTCCGGCGGTTTGCTTGTCGGAATTGCTTTTTCGCCAAAATAATTGCTACAATCGTAATCGTTGGCAGTAAGCATCTCCAAAAGTGTTTTTTCAGCGGTAGCCAATGTTTTCCACACCTCGTCAGACTCCGTGTGCAGGCTTGTCACTCTTTGATTCAGCTGTTCCAACCTCGTCTCCATATCAGCACAAAGCAATTTTTGCAATTCTGGTTCCGCATACTAAACAAATAATAATAAATATGTAAGTAGAATAATAACAAAAATATTATAAAACACACAATAATCACCTCGTCTTTTTGTCCTTGAAATTCAAATTTTTTAGGTATCATAAACGCGGTATGGTTAAATTCTAAAAATCGTTGTTTGTCCACACCGGAGTCCATAGCTGAGACAATTAGATTAGTTGCGTCTAGGCCAGCTTGCATGGAACGAATACGACCTTCTTCCGATGATGTTTGCATCTTTAAAGCTTTTGTCACGCAGTGGTGAAATCCAAAATCCATACAGTCCATTAGATCGGATAAGTCGTCGACAAAATATTTATGCACTGTACTATTGGTTGCTTCCAGACACAGAATGTATTCGTTGCGAGCTTTCAATGCTTTTAATTTAGCATCGAAGTATTTGTTCTTTCTCTAAAATATAATTAAGTAGTACAACGTTTAAAATACAAACAAATAACAAATAATTACTTTTTGAACTTCTTTCCCGATAAGTCTGACTTTTTTTGACTTATCTAGTTTTTCTTTAGGAACTGCCTGTTCAATTTTCAGTCTTTGATTTTCTGCCACTTTAAGCTTCGCTTCTGCCTGTTTGGCTTCCGTCTGATATGACTGATACGTTTTCATGGTAGTATGCAGTTCATGAAGAACCCGTAATATTTCCTCATGAATTTCGTAACAAATCTCCCGACACTACAGTAATTTAAGCGATAAGAAAATTAGTTATGGTGACAATCTAGCAAACATATTAAATTAATTTACTATACTAACTCTTTTGTATATCCTTTGCACATCTTCAGTGACCTGAGACAATCGACTGACTAGATGAGTGGAATAAAGCTCACTGAGTGCTCCGTGATCTTTGCTGAGATTTTTGGTTTGCAACACGAGTTGCTGCCAACACGAGTAGCTAGTAAACAACGACCACTGCTCTCTTCTAAATACATACAAGGTTAACGATATCAGACATGCAGGTTTTTTCAACACAAATATGAAATAAACTAATTTACATTCCTTCCTGCTAACGTGAAAACACAGGATACACACACCTAAGCTAATGTGTTTTGTTTTTATTGACGTGTATAGTAAGTAATACTAATTCCAAAGTATATGATAATTTTTAAACACAAACACTATTTCGTATATTTTACAGCAGGTACACGTACTCAATTATTTTTTACGTTCAAGTTATAATATTCAATGAGGTGAGAGAGCGTGTATGGATAGAACACAAAAAGTGGCAAGTGAATTACACAATTATAAATATTTGGATTGATTTTTAATTTCAAACACCGTGAGAAATTTTACTATAATGGTATAATGTACCTAATATTAACTATTGCATAATATTTTAATTTTTAAATGTATTTGTTTATTTTTCATTATATTCAATTTAAAAAAAAAATAATCGATAAATATCAAACTCTTTGAAGTTCTATAAAAATAGCTATCATATTTTTATAGTTTAAGTATATAAATAATAAATATAGGTACATTTACATTTATTTATTTTATTTACCCTATTTACTAACAATTTGTAGTTTGTAAAATAATATACCCATGCAGGGTTTCATGAAAAATGTATTAATTTAATAGTTCCATAAAATTTAATGGACCAGTCATGGACCACTAAATCATGTTTAAGAGTCTATTAACTTATTATTGATTAATTAAATGTTCAGTAATTGTTCATGCAACCTGGTACTAGTGTTATAAAGTATCTGAGTAAAATTATTTTAATTTATTTTTGTATAGGTATCGAATATTTTTTTTTAATACATTTATTATAAAATATTTTAACTGTATACAATTTTGAAATGTAATTTATTTATTTTTTTGATAATAACTTCATGAATTGTGGCGTTTTAAATATGTAGTTATGTATAATTTTAAAATGGTGAAATGTTTTTAGACTCTGAGCGGAGCGAGGAATGTATTTAGGTATAGACATATATTGTGTAACATTAAACTTTAAAAAAATGTATTAATATAATGCATTTTTTTTTTAATTAAAAATAATTTTGAATACTTGTTAAACGTATTTAGTTAATATTTTAAACAAATATTCAAAGTATTATTTATCACAATTTTGCCTTACATAACATAAAACAGTTTATTATTATTTTAACAAAATATTAACGTCTATAAATAAATTAAAAAATAATTATGTTAGTAGGATATTATAAATATACATGGATATCAAACCAGTTTTTATAACATAAAAGTATAACAACTTTATTAATTTTGTATATATGCATTTACTTTTGTTTTTGTTCTTTATGGCGAAGTTGTAAACTTTTAGCCAATTTATCCAGGCTTTTGCTGTAGTCCATTTCTACCTCGGCCCGCCTTCTGAAGTAATCTTGAAGTTCGGATACCAAGGATACTTGTGCTTCGACTCGACTGTCCAGACATCGTAGATGTTCGTTAAGCTGGAGGCGGATATCTATAGGAGGAAAAAATATCAAATTAATATAGAAACGCCTCGAACAAATCACAAAAACAAAACAAAAAAAAAACAGTGAACGCAATAATTATTTTAGCAACCTACAGCAAATAATAATGATAACTGTATTATTATTTATGATTTCTTGGTACAAAGAACTCCGCACAAATAATATATGTATTGTGTGATTCTACCAATTGGAAATCAAAATAAATAACCGTCTTACATGGTAAAGACATATGGATTCAAGCAGTTCTAACAATAGCCTGAAAGATATACATAAAACTGAAAAATAACAACAAAAAAAAAAAAAAACGTGTTCAACACAATGATCTTTTGACCTCCTGCATTGTAAGATGTACGTCTAATGTAAATATAAATTTAATATTCAAGTTATCTTGATAAGACATTTGGGATACCATTTTAGTTTCGAAATTCTACATAAATGAATAAGAAACATAAGATACTTTCGTATATTAATATTGTGTACAAATAATAGTGACACAATGTAATTTATATAAACACGCCCATGGAACAAAATATCGTCATAGGCCATAGTTTTATTATTCATTTTAGAAATTAAAATATTTTGCTGGGGTTCGTATATTGATTTATACAATATTACAATCGAGTACATAAGCCATTAGGTACCTACATAAAACATTATCTAACTGTATAGTACGATAAACGTACATAGGCAGTCTAGAATATAATTTCACTGAAATAATATATTAACATATAAGCACAGCACATGGGTGTCAAATAATAATATATCCTAATACAGTTGATCGTAGGACCACGCATGTCGTTATAATGGTCAAGGATGAATGAAAATTTCATTCATTATATTTTGGTTTTTTTTTTTAAGATGAAATGACAATACGAGTACTAATCACATAATATATTATATTATAATATCCTGATATCGCGGTATGGTAGTGTGCCCCAGACTAAATATGGTGGTGTCGTTCAGGCTGTTCCGAGGTCACCATCGGCATCTAATCTTACTAAAAAAAAAAATGTATATTTCTAAAACCCATTAAATAAATTACATTAAATGACCGTTTTGTTGCCGACCAATATTGGATTACACTTCCTCGGGTAAACATTCGGGTAGAACAAGAGTGCGTGTTTAAATAATGGAACCCCTGCGACGTTTCCGTCCTTTTGGCCGTTGGGGATGACAGTTCATCCTATGTGAAGTTGTCACAGTTGATCCAACAGCATTACCGAGCCCGACGGTATGCGGCAAATGTATATTATGAGAATCGAATTTATTTTTAAAATGCTTTGTCGATAATCGCGCGTGGAACCGCGTAGTGGGTAAGTAGCCAACGATAAAAATGTTTATTTATTTATTTACCATTGAACGAACGTATATACAAAAGATTTAATGCATACAAAAACCCGTACGCGCGCACAATGTTTATGTTTTAAAATGTTGTCGCTGGGCCACAATAATACGCACATTTCGTGTTGACGTGGGCGTGCCGCAAATGATAGATAATGTACGTCAAAATGTCACGACTGGATTAGAAAACGTATACACATGTGTATGGAAATTGATAATAACTTCAGTGGTAAAAAAAAGACACAGTTAAGTGCAAACATAATATAATAATATTATTATAGTGACCGTACGACAATCAGTCTTGAGATTTCATTGATCACAGTTCTTTTACCTCGGACCGGAAGACACGATTTTGATATCGTCGAATAATCCCCCTCCTCCTCGTCATCAAAATTAATACCGGTAACCAGGTGCTTCCTGTAGGCTGATTTTTTAAGGCTTCGAATTTCTCCCCGATGTATACAGATAATAATATTATGATGTGATAAAAACATTTTGAAATTCAAGAGTGAATGTGTACCTATGAAGAACGATTTCAATGCATCAAGAACTCGAATATATAATTACGAGCAAAATGGTACACAAAAATTATAATAGATATTGTAAATTATTATTATTATATAACGAATAATGTTTTCTTAATATTGAGATACTATACCATGCAGGAACCATTGACTGTCCATTGTGTTCATCGAACACACGTGTCAAAGGAATATCAACAACGAACAATATAGTATTTATATACTATCGGAAAATAAACGTAACACACATATAATATAATTTTGAGAAAATATGATAGGTCGTAGGTATAACCATCCCGTTATTGGTACGTACCTATATGATAATTTGATTGTTATTACAGATAATGTAATTAATTATTATTATTGATACTTCGATGACGGTCAACCCGTCGTTAATATTCAGTGCACGCGTAGTTTATTTTCCATGATAATAACAAATTAACGAACTTTAAATAAATTTAATTGCTCAAACATTAAATTAATACCTTGATCAGTTCATAAAAGTATAACAGCCAAGTTTGGAAATTACAATTATTTATCCGTATCTGTTCTTCTTTTGGAGGTCAAATATTCCTAATTAACGTATTTCGTAAATGTTTACAAACTCGTTTAGATGGACTTGACCTAATTTTTCTGACACCTGAACTTGTAGGTTGTATAAATCATTAAACCGCAATCACAGATGTCCAGAGTAAATAATATTTTGATCAAATTTCAAATAATTCTTAGATTTTACATAACATTTTTACAATAATAAAAAAAAAAAATTGAAAAAGTAACATAATATTACTTACATAAATTTATGAAGAGCAAAAAAAATATTCAACACTTTAATATAGTTAATAACATTATACTAAACACCATACACTAATATATATATATATATATATATATTGGTATATTATGCGACACGTTAGGGTTGAAACTATTTTTATTGCAATCTTAATATCATTTATTTTTTTTATTTCAAAATAATTTAAGCCATTTCGACATTCCCCCCATATCCGTTTTGATCATTTTAAAATCTATTTTTATCATCCCCTCGGTTCTGTCTAACTCAATAATATAAACTCTTATTTTCAGCATCACACTTTTGCATGTTTCGGTTAATGCATACTCTTTGTTCGGCTATTTTTTCGATTTGTTTCTAGAGAAAGTCGCCTTCTCTTCGTTTATTTATAATTCTCAACTCCCCTATTTTGACTCCCGAGTAACCCCATTATATATACCCATCCATTATCGATGTGAATATTTAGAGTTTCCTGTACGGTTTCATGGCGGATTGATCGCCATAGTACCACTTACAGAGTAAATAATTCCATACGGATTCACCGAGTTCTATAGGCTAATTCGTTTATTAATTCACAATATATTTTCCCGCCATAAAGGCGACGAAACAAAAGCACGACCTTGGGGTTCATCTCGCGTGCTTTTTCTCCGCCCACCGTCTATAAAACGTAACCATACGTTTTTTACATCTATACCGTTCAGTGATACAAGAGCGTTTTTCGAGGCACGTTGGCGTCGATCGACGCGTGGTTTAAAAATACGCCGACGAAACGACGCTCGACGATTCCAATTTTTTAAAAATAGAACCCAACACGCCATATCACACAAAGCCTGTGCGGACATGTCGTAAATGCACCGTATGACATTCAAAAACATACGTCATTGGCCATGCACATTTTACCGGCGGCGCGTCGGTCAACATTTATGCACAAGCGACAGGGTCGCGGGTGATTTAATAATATTCGATCCAAATAAAATATTAAGTACCTGCATAGGTCCCTGTCGTATTGATCGTCCCGAGATCCATTACCGGCCCACAATTCGGACAATTTGGAGACTCCCCCCTGCTAACGAACCGTTGTTCTACAAATTATACTGTGCTGCTAATCGCGTTGCCAGTCAATAATATAACGATACACCACCCTTATTTATGTATGGCAACACGGAAAAACACGACCGACGAATTATAGTAATATATTTTTTTAATTTAGATGATATCGCGCGACGATATGGATGAAACGTCCAGCCGTTGATCGTGATAAGGGCGAGGGGTGAGTAGGAGGGAGAAGGGTGCAGTGCACTTACTGGCTGTCGGCCTGTCGACGACTGGGCCCGTAGTCCGTCATCAAACATTATAATAATAATAATAATTTAATACGAAGACCCTGTAAAATTAGTACTCGCTGTAGCCACACAACTTCCTTTCGCATCAATAGTAGGTAGATAATAATATTATACTCGATAAATACGAAGTGGCTATATTTAAATGACGCCGGCTGTGAAGGATTACGAATGCTACGCACGGCGGACGGGCGTGTCCGTCGTCAGAAGAACGTGTCCGATAATAAAAATAAAATTGTCTAGCAACCCGACTCGACATAACGATGGCCGGCAAAGTGTATTCCGGTAGCAGGAAAATTGAAAATTTTCACATTTTTCAATCGCCGAAAGACGTCAAACACGTCAAATGGTTCTATTTTGTATCAAGCCACGGGTGTGTTGGATATATTTGTGCATCGAGTTAAGAGCGACACATTGATTTTAATTAGATAATCGTGTTAATAATTCATAGGTTTGTTACAGACATAAAAATTAACCGAGTTTACCCTCATTGACCCTTTGGAACGTGAAACGTGTCGCGTATATTATGTTGTCTAACTATTATAGTGAACACGTACAGAGAACCTACCGAGGTCTTTTCATCAAAGAATACGGGTACACAGGGTGGAGTCAAACGGCTATAATTAATCACCGATTCATAAAAACCTTGCTATGTTGAGGGGAAAAGAAACAGCCCCCTGCGCGTGTATATAATGTTCTCCGAAGTAAAGAGAGAAAGAGAAAGAACAAAAAGGGGAAACGGAATCGATCAAAAACGCCAAAGGGAAACGTCTATAGTATATCGTCTCTGATTATGACTCACCGAGAAATTTATTATTATATGCTTTTATAATTAAATGTTGTGAACATATTTTTTCATCATAATATGTATCATTGCGTTATATTATTAAAAAGATACCATAAAACATTTGACACGTCATGAATATAACATATGTTGGATGTCATAAAATTTTCGACACACCATTTGTATAAAATGCTCCTAAAATGCAATATGCATCATATAAATTTAGAACAAGAGTCATATTTCTAATAAAAAGCAAGTTCTAATAAGCAAATACAACAAATAGGAAAACACTCAATAACTTTATTAGAATAGCTAGGTATACCTACTGGAAATCTATTTAACATTTAACTCAATGTTAGACCCTTTGCACATAGTACAATATTTCTTAAAACGGTCAGAAATTCATAATTATATGAGTGGTATTGTAAGAGGAAGAGGGAGGTGAAGTCTGACCTCGTTACTATAATATACCGGAAACGTATAACAAGTGTGGAAAAATTCAACTTCTTTATTCGATCATCATTATTCTAAAACAGGTAAAATCTCAGTAACCAAAAAACGGTATTATTATTAATTATTATAATTAAATATTAATAAAAACGAATAAAACTCAATTATACATCTCAAATAGATTTATTTATCAAACTAGTTTAATGTAAGGATTCTAAAAAATTTAATATTACTTTATGGACTTCTGCAAATAAAATATTACAATAATCATATAAAAGTATTGTTATAGTTTTTGCAATTTTAACCTTCAATATTATCAACTACATAATTATTTTAACACAACTTTGTAAATATACCTTATTTGACGGGTATTTTAATAAAATGTTTCAGTTGTGTAGATACACAGTATATTTTACTTTTGTAATATTTACACGGCATACATTAACTATTTTATTATTTACAGTTAATCAAAAATAATTTTAATCGAATAAAAATATGTATAATTTAAAAAATAATATACCTATTCTAAATCGTATTAATATTAATATTAACTATAAATTTAATATTTTATAATATTAATATTTAATTATTCTTTACGTAAGTTAACATTTAAAATCGTATATTTTATCGATACCAAGATAGTTAAAAACGTAAAATAAATAAAAACACATTTTATATAATTGTTCGGTTTGTGCAACAAAAAAGGTCTGCAATATTCTTTCACTAGGACAGAAAAATAAATTGTTAACTTATATAAATAGAAAAAGGTAATAATTATATCTAAAATAACATGCATTGTCTATCTATAGCTGTTAATTAATAAATTGTATTAAGAACCTAGCTACAATTCATTTATAATTTCATAACAATAGTAGATATAATCCATTATGTAATTGAAATTATTTTACTTAATTATCTTTCATAAATGTGCATCTAATAAATTGATTTATATATAAAAAATAGCATAAAAAAATATTATATCTAATTTGTATTTAAATTTTTAAATTAAATAAAGACCATTCAAATACGTAATTTTTATATCAGTACCTAAGATAATTTGAGTTTAATATATTTCATGTTTGTATTTACGTAGTAGCATTGATAATTTAATTGTATTTGTTTATACTTTATACTCGTAAATAATTAACATTAACACGATTTTATTGAATGTACTCTTATACCTATTTTATTAGAATGAGTTCCATTTTTGATAGGTAATCACATAATAAAATATAAAATAATTAGTTTGAGGATAGAGCCAAAACAAACATAACTATAATATTTTGACATCATCAGTTTTCAATGATAGGTAAATAATTTATAATATTATAATTAATTTAATAAGTTATTGCGATTATGATAACTATTATTTTAAAAAATGATAAATGAAAACAATCAATAAAACTCAATCATATTATTGTAAAAACTATTTAATTTTTAATTATTGTTCAAATTTGCTTATTTTTAACAAAGTTTGTTATTAAAAACCGCAATAATATTATTAAAGCTCCTATTGACGAAAAACCTTCAAATACTTTGACAACCATCAACCCCATACAAAACTGTTGATGACTATGCACTATGTTGGGTACCCAGTACCCACGCCGTTTTCATAACAATAATAATATGACACCACAAAATTTTCAAGGTAAACCCATACTGACGTCAGAGCTTCGGGTGAAAAAGCGGTGAAAAAAATATTAGAAATTGATTGTAAGCAATATTTAAAAACCTAGAACGAAAATAATGGATTTAAAATGAACTAAATTATTAATAAAAGTTCATACGAAGAATATTGAATACATAATAATATTGAGTAATAAGTCATTTAAGTTTCTAAACATGAACAATGTTAAATAAATAATAAATTTATATAACCATGATTGGATAAAATAATTAGTAGAAATTACAACCAGTAAACTCTAAACTCGTAATTTCTACATGACAACCGTAGTCATAACATAATATTATGTTTTGGTTTGGTGCCTATAATCAAGTAAGGAGATTTCACCAACATAGTAAAAATAATAGGAACATAAGAAAATAAGAGGTACTATAGAATTAAATTAATAATTTATCTTGAGAAAGAAAAATACAAATTAAAAAAAAATCGTGTGTAACTCCGAGATTGGAGTTTGAGCAATAGTATTCCATCTACTACGAGATTATAGATAATATTTGCATAAACATTGTAATATAAGTCGTGTAATAACTACTGCTATATAAAACGTTTATTTCGATCCTCGCAATATGAATTTGTTTGAAATTATTACATCATACTAGCGCATCGCAGTATACCATCTGCCTCCTATGGGTGCGTTTAAATAACTGACATTTAAAACGATGGTTCGTTGTATACTTGTATATTCCATTTTAGACCGGATGAGGAAAAAACTGTGAACCGACAACGACGATTCCTGGCCGGGTAAGACGATAACGCGTCAGAAGCCATTGTATACGTCACGTTTATTATAATACGACGACCGTAATAATTTATGGTAAACCCCCAGCAGCCACGCAATAGGCCCTTGGCTCTTAGTACCTTACCCTTTGCGGTCATCGTCCTCTCGTCAGATGAGCCAGCGGCGGCAGCCGTGGTGCCCGAAGACATCTTCCCCATTTAACAAAAATATAATATTAATACCGATATAATATTGTATTTCAAAGGTCGGATCGGACACGCCGCCGTCACGAGCGCGCACGGATATTATTATTTTACGAAAATATAATAAAAAATTATAACTCGTTTATTACGACACACACACACACACACACACACAAACACGAACTATTGTTGTTATTGTGAGCGAGGACGTCACGCGAAGAATTCGGAAACCATCCCGTACAACACGTGCGCGTAAACTGTCGGCGCTGGTCGCGCGTCGCGTACTCTCCGCTCGCTGCAGCCCGTGACTGTCGTCGGCGGGGCGGTTGCGTTGGAAGCGATGGAGGTGGTGGGGAAGTGGCGTACTACGTGATTTATGCCAACACCATAATACGGTAAAACGAAATTTTCAATACACAAGACGACGATGACGACGCGGTCGGTGGAGGCGATCGGTAGATACGTATATAAAATAACTGCTGCTGGTATACTTATTATAATTTGTTCTGTCGTTATTAGGTGGATTTTTTTCTTTCGTTTTCCTATCGGCGGCCACAATGACGATTGCGCGAAATAATAGAACGAACAATCGAACAAAAAAAAAAAAAATACGTACGAAAATAAATAAACCGTATTTTTACAGGTTTTGAATATCCCCCCCCTACCCGAGGCCTCATCCGTCGAGAAAACTGCGGTGGCGGTGGCGCACGGCGGGGTTTCCACGGTTATAACGGAACTGCGGTCATTGTCCAACCGCCGCCACCGCCGCCGTGTTACCATTATACTATATATTCGTATATTTATATATAAGTTCGTTAAGTATAATAATATAATATTATGTGTGATGGTATATAATGTACCATTATATATTATATAAGACACGACCGCGTTTTTCTCGTCAAAATTGTGTACGCGCAATCGAATAGTGCAATACGGATGCCATCCTCCTCCATTTCGGCACCTATGCCGATACCTTGGAACCGACTGAGTGCATTATGCACACTTATGACGTGTAGTTAATATTTTTGTAATGTTAATTGATAAGTGTGTAAGATAAATATCCAAAACGAGTTTTATAAAAACGTGAAAATATAGATGAATATACAATTACCAAATAATATATAATACACCAGTGACTTACACATGGCTACTATTATATAACTCGATTATAAATTCGAAAGACAATTTCTATATTTACCAAAACAATAGATAATCATCACGATATGAAATACATCATATTATAATGATTATTTAATAGATACTTGCCTATAATTTATTTTTAGGTATTTTATTAAATTTACAAAAACGACAAAATGCATAATTTTAGCTTTTTAAGCTATTATATATTATATTTTACCTATTAAACTAGAAAATGATAATAATATGAAACATTCAACGTGTAATATTATGCAGATGCATGATAACTTATACTACTATCTACTTATGTTTTGATAAAATATGAAACAGTAAAACATGTACAACATTGTAGTTTGTAATTTGGTTTTATTTAAGTATACATTCATAAATGTTTTCTTTTATGATGTATAAAAAAATATTATAATTGTACTTTTTTCTTATTTTTGATAATATTAGTAAATTCTAGCCATTAATAATTTTGCAATTTTACTTTCTATATATTAGTAAATAATATAATTATTGATGAATGTATTTTAAGTTGCGTCTAAACGTGTAAATGATCGAGCATATAACAATATACACATATTATACGTGGGTAAAGAGTAGTTCATACTCATATTGACCTCTAATTTGAAAATATTTAAAAAATAATTTTAAATATCAATGTTACGAGCTGTTATGAATTATTAAATACCTAATAATTGTTTAAAAAAACATGTATCTAAGTTTGTAACTATTTTTTCTTCTTTTCATAAGATTTATTCTAGTAAAAATACGTTTACCTACAAAAAGCGTCAATAGAAAAAAGTTTTTTCTAAAAAATAAACGGTTTTTACAAAATTGTAAAATAATATATGAAAAGGAACGTTTTTAAAAACTTAGAAGAACTAAAATCGTCATATTTTATACTTAGTTAAGCTAAATTATTGAAACCATTTCCCAACAAAAACCTTCTAATAAGAAACACATCAACACGTGTATAATATGAACTATAAAAATGATTTAATGATTTACTATTTTTTTATAGTAAATCATTAGTTATAAACGTTACAATATTATAAGCCTGCAGACTGCAGTAATTACAAACATAAATATTTGTCCTCGACCGAAATTTCAATAAAAAACCTATTAACTATAAAATATTCGAAACATTCGATAACTTTATTTAATTATTTAGTTAAATATAAATTTAAACATTTAAAGATTTACAAAAATAAATAAAAATATATTAAAACATAAGAAAAACTACGCTATCTTATATTTATTCATATGGTATTTCAGTTTTTGAGATACCTATTATACAGTGTAAAACTATTAACTCCAACAACCAAACAATTATGTACTTATTATTTTTAAACGGTTATTAATAAATTAATACATGATCGATTTACAGCATTGTAAAACCTGTAATACATGAATGTAATACACTAATTATATATTATATATAGCTTTAAGATAAAATATAATAATATTATGTACTTATATTTGTCCACTTACATAATAAAAAAAAACATTTTAATACCAACCCAGTGCACTTTTTGTATACTAGAAAAAAATTATTTACGTATTTATTTTTAACAATCAAAATAATTATCTAAATAAAATGTCTAAAAACAAAATTTTCATTACCAATGATAAATTTTCTTACATTTAGATAGCTCAATAAAATAAAATAGTTTTTTACTTGGTTTTCGAAAACCTTGGGAATGAAATTAACCTATCAAATATGCATAATAGTCAGACGTGCCCGGAAGTATAAGGAAATGCAAATCTACTTACGTCAGATAAATGTATTATTCAAAATAGAGTGAAAAACCACATGACTTAAAAAGTTATTTGAATACAAAACAATTGTTTCTTTGCTTCACTCTTTGTCGTTTTTTCTAATAAATATTTACTAATATTAATTAAATCACGATTGTTGCATTTTTGCGTATACTTAACGACATACAAATTAAATACCGTATTTTTATTTACTCTCGTAATCAGATTTAATTATCACTAGCTCCCAAATGTCCCTTATATGTGAATTCATTCTGGAGAGGATCAACTTGTGTAATGACATATTTTATGTTAAAAACAAATTGTAAATTTGTTTTGTTTTAAAAATCTTAAAAAGTTACAGTATATTATAACGTAATGTAAATATTAATTATTATTTTTGGTACTTCAATTATTATGAAACGATGTGATTTAACCGAATTGAAATATAAGAGGGGAAAAAATAAAAAAAATTTATTGAAATAAAAAAATATCAAACGAATCAAAACATTCAATTAATTTAGAGACAAGAATTGGTTTTAAAACAACGCGCAGCATTCGAATGGCACAATGTGATACCGTCGGTTAACTAAGCGTTGAAAAATAGAACGAACCCATACGACTCATGTCAAATGTATACGGATACATCGATGTCTATGTGTATTAATACACACTTTAAAATAATCGTGTGTTGTTTACCACTATATGGTCACATAAAACGATATCCAAACATATGTCTTTGCTCCGATATTGTCGAGAGTAATAAACAATGACGGGGAAATAACAATATTGTTCAACGGAATTACAATCCAGTATTTCATAGTTTCCGAAAATTATTATTATTCGATTCACGCGGTGACCAAAATGACAACATTTAAATTATTGAAGAAAAAAATAACGATATAAATAAAATAACGAAACTCTATCAGTGTATATAATATACGACGTACACCAGTGTTTCGACCGGTGCGAGGGAAGAAGAAACTACATATAGCGTGACTCACACTGGCCACCCTTCACTATAAGCCGACCCCTTCTAAGGACAATTGCTGACGGAAATGTAGTTCCTATTTTCAGAAAGACGAAAACCATATGCAATAACCTTAACCACGTCTAGTAAAAGTTGCTCTTTTTTTCTCGTCACTTATTTGTTATTTGTTCTCACAAAAAACAACACATCTTTTTAGAAAATAAAATGTTTCTAGTTCATTATATAAACATTTAAGACTAAGGCGCACTGCATAAAGCCTTATAGACTACCTACAATAAAAATATTATTTCGATAAGTTACCACTTACTAAATGATGTAAACTGAAAATGTATTTATGAGTACCGATTAGACGTTACTAAATATTGCAGTTTTAATAAAGTATATACTGGTAGATGTTGCAAAATATTGATACATTATGTATACCATAAGAATTAAACACGATATTCAAATTTTATAATGTTTTAGATAACATTTTAATTCACAAATGTAATGCTAAAATAATATAACCAAAAGTATTTTTACACGATTTTATAATTTTGTTAAGGAATTTCATTAAGATGGTACCTATAAAAAAAAATAATAATAATTTAAAACTAAAATTGGATTTCCACCACAAAATCTTAAGCTAAGTGTTCATATACCTTATAATATTGCAAGTTCAGATTAAATTTTATTCTAAGTACGTATGATGGTTTTTTACCCTCATTCATAAAATGTACTCAGGAAAATCATTTTCTCTGATTTCTAAAACTTTTTGTATACTATAACTCAACTCAGATCCCTTAGAGTAATCATTTCCAGGGCCCTCATAGAAGCCTTACTGTTTATTTTTTGCTACTTCAAAATAATTTTTTTACAATTTTCTCAACACATTTTATGCTATTAGTGTTTAAATGCGTATAATATACGTCATATACTACACACGAGCGTTATACAAATGTTTAATAACATTTTGAAATTAATAGATTTTTCTTAGTTTGGTAGATCTATCAGTACATGATTCTGACAATATGTTTGCCACTAAAATTTAAATATCTGTCATTCTATTTATTTAAATTCATTCTTTACCAATAGACCGTACCTATACAAGTTAAAAATAGATTTTAATTCATTCACCTATTAGTATAACTGTATAAGCAATCATGCACTGTAAACTTTATACTACCATGTAATATAGGCATTACGATAGTTTTTAAAAACATAACTAAATCCGTAAAATAATACGGATACAATTTAGCAGTTAATCCAGAGTATACTAGTCACGAATCGATACACACTTATAATTTTAATATACAATTGTATACACATTTCGCCTTTAACGATTATACTAATTGTTGAATTTCAAGAGTAGTCAAGTGACTGAAGTAGAATTACACGAATATGAATAATGACGTTTATTTTTCCGATGATATTGTAAATCATGATTTAGGTACAATGCACATACCTAACCGAGGATCACGATTAAACGTACGCAATAACACATTACCCAATAACCAATACCCATCAATAAAACGATTTAGAATTTTGGAAAAAATAAAACATATTTCCCATGATATTTTCTTCTAGGTTTGAAAACGATTATTTATTAACTAAGGTTTATGATATCTATAAAAAATGACCTATAGTAATGCAATAGTTATGCATGGGTTTATCGGAATATTTTTTTCAACGTTTCCACCCATAAGTACCTATAACTATTTTTATTTGTTCAACAATATCATTAAAAAAAAAAAAAAATAGCTTTCAGAAAGGGAAAAATATAAGGATATTTCAACCATCTATTATCCATAGAGCTATGAGGGTAGGGTTTTTAATGGTCGTTCTATTTGACAAGAGCAAACAAAATCACTGGTTGTGAATGTTTTGAATGCACAACAAAAACGAGGGTGGAGAAATACAAAGAGGTTATATATAAATCATATGAATAAAAAACTTTAACTCAAAAAATAATTGTCAACAATATCATGAAATTGTAAAATTGTCATATCTAAATAAATGGTATAAAATAACTAATAACACATCATATTATATTGCACTTTCGTTATATTCATTCAAGTTGATCACTTAAATTATAAACATTAATAAATATAGTTGATTTTTATTTTATGATTTCCTTTTTAAATATAAAGTAAAAATAAAGCACGTTGAATAAGTATAAATTAAAATAAATGTATAATAATTAATAAGAAGTTATTGGATATTATTATTGTAACAACAAATGACCTCAATTTATAATGATGAAAAACCATTTATATATTAAGTTAATTCCTTAATAATATAATAATAATTTTAAAAACCTTAGATAATTGAAATAATGTTCACACATACAATTTTAATTTAATATACCTACCAAATATATTATGTACATTGAAATAACTGTAACTAACAATTTTATGATATTCGATATATTTTATTGTCTATTCACATTATATTATATTTAGTATTATAATATAATTATCAACCCCGATGTAGTCATTGTTGTGTACTGGTGTATTTGCCGAAATCTAAATTATTTTTTAATATAATAACATGAATGTTATTCAAATTGTACTACAAGAAATGTTTAATAATAAAAAAATTACTTCTGAATTACAACGTATTGTGAAACTAATTTTAAAGTAATCTTTAAGTAACATAATACGGTGCAATATATAATATATTATAAGGTCAAGAAATGTAAGTAGAAGAGTAAATGTTTGTGAAATTATCATTTAGTTGGCTGATATTCACAACCCGTTTCATGGCATTAAAAAAAACATTGTAAACCACTTGTAGTCATATACGGTTGTGCTACTTTACCATTGTTTTTATCCTCCCTTCTATTTAAAATAAAAAGATTTATGATACATCGATCCATATTATATCCCAACCATGTTACGTTTTTTAAAATTATATACGTATTTTGGATGATTTTGCTATTTCATTTATGTAAACTTTGTTTATTTTGTTTATAAAATTATTAAGACTATATATTTTTTTTTTAATAATATAGTAGATATTATAATGGACAAAATATATATTATGATTAAAATGTATAGGTAATTAATTTAAATGAATTTAGATTAAAAACTCAAAATTAATCTTATTGTAAATTACCTATTATTAACAGTGAAATAAAATAATTTAATAGATACTTAAATGCATTTTTCAAGGACACAAATTATATAACGTTTAATAGGTTATTTAAGCAATTTAGAATTATTTAGTTACATTTTGACCTCACTTAATTTTGACATAATTTAGAAAACGACACTAGCATTACTGTACCTACAATTTACATTTAGTTTGAACAGTAATATTTAAATATATAAATTGGTGTTCGAATTAAAACTAATTTATTCTCATTGTAAAAAATAAATATGGTATACAATAGAGATAATAAACTTGCAGCAATAAAAGAGTCGATGAAAGTATATAATATAATATTATAATATTATTATTGTGCTGAATTTCATAAAATCAATAGGTAAAGAGATAATTGAAGTACGGTATATAATTACAGCGGGTAAGCGTTTTAATAACATTAAGATCGATTACTCGGAGAGAGGAATATTATCTCATTTGAGACTTTATTTGATATCGGAAATCACAGACAATCGGTTCCGGACATTCCAGTGAGAGAGCGTTACCGCCCTCTACCACCGCCGCCGCCACCACCGCCGCCGCCGCCGCAACGGGTGTCATCGATCTCTCCGGCACGTCCTGCCATGCGTATAACAGCAAAATACGCTTACGGCACCACACAGGCTAACTACGCAAAACCAAATTTCGTTAGGCCAACTCACACACGTGACAAATGAACCGTCAACCGTGCATGAGAGACAGACATTCTTTACTATTGTACGATTATCCATACATATACGCGTGTGGTATAGGTGGTATAATGGTATATTGATTGCGACAGACATGGGCCCGCGGTGTGGCAAGAGACCTGCGGCAACGACATCGCGTATACGACTATATATATCATATATCTCGTATATTGCGTGCGATTCGCCTCCGCTTACAGTCCACGCATTATTTCCCGACGGCGACAACAATGGCAATATATTATGATATCCATTTCTCGAGGAGCGGAAAACAACAGACCGAGATAAACGATGACATCGTTCCGCGGAAACGCGAAAACTCGAGAATATAATAACTAAAGGGTAGATAGGTAGGTAGGAGGTAATACAAAATATACATGCGACGAATGCAATCACCTGGGTAGACGACTCTAAGTTCCCGGAGTTCGGGACTACTCCTGCTCCACGTATTCTTGGGCTGGACAATGCACTGGAACATGTTATTCGCCAGCCGCGTAACTCATCGGTACGTTTTCGAGTGCAGTACACAGTGCAGGACGCACGACGGCGGATAATATATTAAGGCCTCCGACGCAATATAGTATTGTAATAATAATATTATAATGTGTATACAAAGAGACGACGTAGAGAGACGGAGCAAGAAATACGGTCGACAACTGTTGCGAGTGCGATACTGGAAGCTGTGTGCCGCCCGCCGGACCGAGTTCCCCGCTTTATCCCGTTCGGATCATGCGCTTTTCCGACCATCGCCGTCGGCCGCAGGGGAAATGCGCCGTTTACGCATTGCCACACCACACGACAAGGATTTCAATAACACAATGACGTCATCGCCAACCCCCGCCTCCCGCCAAACCCGCGGGTGCGTTCATACGGGGTCCAGCCAATTTCAACCATCCGAAAATCAAATTTGAATGGGATGAAAAAAGGTAATTTCCCATCGGCATAATGCAAGTGCACTATAAGTGCGTTGGAAATCAAATGAGGTCAACCGGGCTTTAAATCGTTTCATCGGTCTCGGCCGGCGTATACACAATAGTAATACACTAATATTGTACGCATTATATATACGTCTACACGTGAATGTACAATGTATAGATATTATTTTTGAATTACAATGAGCCATATACTACACGAGAATGTTCCAGGATGTTGAAAAAATTAAGTCGTAAGAAAACCTGGTGTCAAACGTGACTTGTATATAAACGTAGATCGAATCCATGTCACGAATCGATCATTAATAAAATCTTTAATAACGCACTATCCAGTGCAAAATAGTTTTAAGTGTTATGTCTCTTTATGGCACCAATAAGTTTATAGCCAGGTCTAGAACACATATTATCTCTGACAACATATAAATACCATTCAAACATGAAATACTAATTATTTCATATATATTTTTACCTGACAATCATTTAAGCCAGTCAGATTTTTATAAACAAATCGTTTTTTTTTAATATTATTAATATATCAATCCCCCCCCAAAAAAAATAAAGTTGATTATTTAAAAACGTTTCTAAAAGATCAATTCTAAAAGTCTAAAATAATTACTATTTTTATCTATATATTTATTTTATGCATGAAATTAAAATTTTAATTGTAAAATGTTTTAAACGTTAATTCATTATTTATGTAAATAAACTATTAAGTATGCAATATTATTGTGTTTGATAGAAAAATAAGTCATTAAATCTCTTTAATGATACATTTGACCAAAATAACCCATTAATTTTTATTTTTGCCAAACTACGCATATTAATATTTTTTTATTTATTTTTAAAATAATAATAAAAGTTAAAAGTGATTTTAAATGACTATGAATTATTTATGATTCACATAATATAAATTACCGACTGCTAATACTTATTTAAAATGCAAGTATAAATATTTTCCATATAGCCAATAAACTATAGGTACTATATTTATAGTTACATACATTTTATGAAAAAACATATGTCAGAGTAATTGTACCAAGAGACTTCACGGTAGGTTGATTACTTAATGTACCTAATAGGCACAGCTATTTTGTTTAGGCGCTGCTATTTACAAGGTTGCCAATTCACTAACTGTCTAAATATAATACCTAATAATGTAGGTACAAATATAAATAAAATAAATAAATATACACATTTTTTTTATCGTTTGAGTTAGAGCATCAGCAACAATGGTTATTAACCACATAAAATGTATACCACACAATATATAATATGATGCGGACACGGTGGTACATTTTGATTAATAATATATATTATATAATTTTAAAATTGTACAGTCATGTATCGATTTTATCAATGAAACAACATTAAAATAGTATTACTCAAATAAATATACCTACCTATACATTATATAATATTATAATTTATTTTTTAGATATTTTTACTATCATAATTTACTCATACGCTTAAATTTAAAAAAAATAATAAACAAAATAAATATTATAGGTAGGTTTTAAACCTACTTTATACAATTATTTTATCTTTTAAGTAAATACTAATTGATTAGTACTTAGATGCCTACCTACGAATATAAATTGATCACGTGTCAAACAACAATAAGATGATAATCTCAAATACATTTTTATGGAAAGAAAGTGCGTCTTAACCAAGTACAAATACTGACCGAACCCACGCATATTGCGAAAATAAAAGATACTTAATATATTTTCCAACAGACTATATGATTTATCACTGAATAGAAAATATACATATTATACGAGAACATAAACACGTTCAAATGAAATCAGGATGTCGGTAGTTAAGATATGAGGGTGAAAATGAACAGAAAACAGAATTTAAAAACACATGGTCCACTAACAAAGCGTAACATTTAATACTATACATCATTACATCGATATATGAACCAGTAGACCACCCATAATAACAGCTTACTAAAATATCGTTTTTAACAGTCAAAATAATCCATATATTATTATAATGACATTTAAATCGTATAAATCGTGAGAAATAATTAACATTCATAATATACATTTCTGATTTACTTACTTGTAAATTTAACATACTTGATGTTGTGTGTATTATATAAGCTTATAAAAAATAAATATAATATGTACGAACTTGACGAAAACATATTCAAAAATAAATCACCTATTGTATTCTCAAATTCACAATAGACCAGCCGATTTTTTACGGTTAGAGAAACGTATGAAGCTGAAACATGATAGAAATTCAATATGAACCAAAAAGAGAAAGTAACGTAGTGTACAACATACCAAAATACAAATTATATGTTGTCAGTTACAAAATAAAAAAAAACCCTAAAGTGCTCTGACCACAAAACGGCACTCACATAAAAATGAAATAACACGGTAGTCTTATAATTTGTAGTAAGTACAGTTTAGGAACACATCATTCATTATGTGCAGTGCAGTGTACACAAAACATTTTTAATAGATATATCAATCAAATTAATTAAATTAATTAAAAAAATTCTTTAATTTTTTCGTGTCTTTTTGGTCTATAATAATTTATAACCCAAGTCCAAAATACATAAATCCATATTATAGAAATAATAGTTTTATTCTATACATATATAAATTTTTTTTTTTAATATTTTTATAATCCCTGTACTTTTATTAGATTTTAAATAATACAATCATATCATTAACACCATACTAACTTGTGAAGGGTAAAATGATTTTAATATTATTTTATAGAAAATGCCTAAAATTATATAATGTATAATAACCTGGAAACAAATGTGTTCAAGTAAATAATTAATGTGGTTCATATTTTTTTATTTTGGCAAATTTTATACCTAATTCTAAAAATAGAAATACGATTTTATGTGTAAACATATTTTAGAATAAACATCTTTATAATAATAATAAATTGAATACAATCTAAAACAACATTTTTTTTTTAAATAACAGTAATTCTAATTTTTATAATTTAATTATACATGACGAATGTGTTTAATAATTAACTCTTTCTTGATTCTTTATGGAAAGGTTGCATAATTCTGGAAAAAAATATAAACCCAACCATAAAATAAAAAACAATTTAATAATTTCGCATTAAAAAATCATGCAGTGGTTCGTAATGGTTCAAATGATTTGTCAATTTGTATTGGCTTAAGTGCTTAGCACCGAAAAATATTTCAGTTTCAAATTATTCTAAAAAATAAAAATGTACACTAAAATAATCAAACTTAATGCATATGAAGAAAACATCATAAAATTTTAAGATTAAAATAATTATCTTATTTGCTTTTGGTATAAAACACAGACTGTAAATATGATTTTATTGAATTAAACAAAATGAAAAATATTTGACGACATAGTCCTCGCATAATATTTGTACCCATTATCAACTTATGTATTTTTAAAACTGTAATAAAATATACTTATTAATCATATAAGAACCTTTATTTGAAATACTTCTTTTTTTAAAAAAAAACACTTCGAGAAAAAGTTATAGGGGAGTTTTTTAAAATCCTAACGAATTAAACACAATATATTGAATATCATCAATTTCCTGCATCTGTGGGGGACAAAACAAAATATTACCCGTTGTAACATGACCTTGATAAATAATGCCGATAAACCTTGACTCACCAAGTCGCACATATTTAATTTATTATACAGGATGTGCCAGAATTACTTTTCAAACGCCTACACATATTATTTTAAACTAGGTTAGTGGTTAGAGAATACAGTATTGAGTAAGGTATCTAATATTATAAAGCATACCGAAATAAGTTTTTTTTTAAAAAAAAAGGTTCAAATATCAAAAAACAATAGAAATCTATTTTTTAATAATTGCGACAACATAATTTACTATTTGCATGTGTCAAAAAAAATAATGCATAGGTACATACAATAACGATTTAAATTGAAAGTTTATTTATTAGGTAGATACCTGGATTTGTGTATTTTCTCATACCATATAATTATATAAAGTCGGTAAGAATAATGTTGAATACTTGTATTCTTAAACTGTATAAAGGTAGTTATGTCTTATTTAGATATCATACAACTAGTATTTTATAAAAATTACAGAAAAATAATATTATGATCCACTGTGTATAATCAAAAAATCCCACCGTGTAGAGTATAATGATTATGTTAATATTGAATAAAATATAATCGATAGAAAAAAACTTTTGATTTCACTAATAAATAATCGAAAAAAAACACATTAAATATGCATAATATTATATATAGCATTTCTATAAAATATTGTATAATATAATAAAAAGGTCTAAATATATTTGCATATAAATTGAATACATAATATTTAGTTTAATTTATTTAATCATCATTATTATATTTACATTGTTAAATTAATAGAGCTATTTATTAATACAAAAGTATACCTAATAATATAATATATTATAATATCTTATTATTAAAGTATTATTCTAATGTGTATTGAGTTTGCCCACTTTATTTGTTGCACTTCTTGTACAAACAAACCAATTTTAAAGACCTATAGTTTTTCTAAAAACATTACTATTATGATTTTCAGACTAATACAGACGAGTCTGCAGCACATTACACGGCCAAATTCGTTATACAGTATATGTTTTGGATTTAATCCGTTACATCCTCATTACTAGCCCAATGAAACAGTGAAGCTGCGCCTTTACGTTGGTAATATTTTTTTGTTTTTATCAATCTCCGACTTTTTTTAAACAAACAGCGTAGTATATATCCTAAACTGTAGTAATAAATGATCTGCAAATGTTTCACAAACATATTAAGGAATATTTCGTTTTCATTTTCATTTTACTGACATCAATTTTTCTACAAAATATACAACTTATTTATATAATAATATTATGACAATCGTTATGGTCTAATAATAATAACGATAAAAATATAAAATGGTGTCAATTTTTTTTTACTTGTACCCCTTTTGATCCTAACAGCACTACTTCAGCATCTGGATTTTTTCATTTGATTTTTATTTTTCTTTTGTTCTGTTAGTCACGTCATGTCACTATAATAGTTCTCAAGAGTTTCATTTTAAATATAAGTCTATGTCATGGTTCAAATAAAAAAATAACACTAAGAAAGAAAAACATTTTAGGTACTTATTAAAATAATATAATAAGTAAGCCACTATGCGTTCTACGAAAATAGTTCATGAAAATAATAAATTTGATACTCTACAATAACTATACTATACCACAATATAATACAAACGAGTATAATTTGTGTTAAATATTTAATCTACTATAAGATGAAGTAGAACGAAAATTTACTGACCAAATTATATTTTTTTTTTTTACTTACTACATTATATTATAAAATAATAAACATTACATATTGTAATTAAACATGAAAAAAATACTAATATCTCGTTTTTTTATAATTGTTACAATACTATAGGATAATTGAACACTATATAAACACTATAAATTATGTATTTAAAGTAAAATTAAGCAACTATAAACTAAAAATCACGGAAAGATTTCAATTCAAAGCGGTTGATTTACTGTTTAAGGTAGTTTGTTATTTTAACCACAATATTTTTTTTAACTCAATTGTTTATTATAAAATATGAATAATAATACTATGACTTAGTTTTCTAACTGTAAATATTATTACATATTGTTACAAACTAATTAAATTACGTCAATTTCTATGTATTAAAATATTTTTAAATACGAACAGTAGTATAATAATAATTGTATGATAGGTGTTAAAAATTATATTTAAACAAATTATAAGTAAGTAGGTGGTTAGGTCTAAATATAAATTATCACTGTCTACAAATGTCTGACTTATAATTATTCAGTACATAGTATACATAATACATACATATTATATATTATATTATGATCTAAAACCGTTTTTTATAGCAAATCTGATTAATTTACAAAATAAGAACCATGCAAAATATTAGAAGCATATCGCATAAACATATAACCTATCGCATACAACCAATTAATATTCTTAATCTAACATACCTTAATCGAATGGGGTATAGTATAATTACCCATAGCATTATGCTTTAATTTACATAGAATCATCCAATTGAATTACTAAATAAAAATTAAAAACTTCAAAAACTTTTTTTCCATCCTTGAGTCGTCATTAATTATAATAATACGTTCAACATTATTTAAGCTATAGTAAATATTTCTCAGCACTTGTTAATTATTATTAGGTATATCGTTTTTCTTAGAATCATAAGCCCATAAGTAATAATTAACTTAATAATACTAATATTATGTCTTACGCTGAAAATAAAGAAGTAGGGAATCTGACTGAAAAGTGGTTTAGAAATAAAAATGTATGTAACCATCAAAAACAAAAAAATATGTGTAGACGAGTTAAGTTAAACTGGTTTCTACTTAAAATTTTTAAAAAACTTTTAAAAATTATTTTAAACTCTTTTTAATAAGTGTTAATAAATTTATTTTTTATGTTTAAATATAAAACATTATTTGAATAAAAAAAATAATGAGTAGTATTTTAATTAACTTTAAATACCTATTTTCTCATACATTAAACCCAAATCTAATATTATTTTAGATTTACATATATTTAAAATTGTAGTTAGAGTTTAAACTCAAAAAACCATAATCTTTAGATCAAAATGATATAAATGGTGATTATTAGTAATTATTAGCGTTATTATTTTATTTGGGTTCCTTTTATGAATTTTAAGAGTAGCTAGTGCACCACATTTTTGCAAAGTATTCCACAATTTCCACCTTTTGCTTGAATTAACTTTCAAAAAAATGCTTATAATTAACTATTATTCGATCAGTATTAATTTAAATGTTTAAATAAATAATCAGTTTCAGAACTTTAAAATAAAACTGTATAGTATGTTGTAGTTTAAAAAAGGTAGTTAACCTAAATAGTCACTAGGTTAAGTACATACTAATATACTACATATGATAAAAAAAAATAAGATAAATATTATAAAATTGTTATAAATATAAAATGATTAAATGATTTTACAGTGAATAAAAATACCTAAATCAAGTCTATTTAAAATCATTGTTGATAATCTTCAATTATAAAATGATCACACTATTACCAGGTGGATAGAGTAATTCATGTTTATCAATCATCATAAACTTATACAATTATATAGGAACCCATAAATCCTACCGAGGGATAAACAAACGAATATTCCCATTCCAGTCAACTGGATTTCCAAATAACAGGTAACATCATTTTTTTTTAAATAATTAACACATACATAAATTATTTCAAACCTATTTATTTTAAATCATGAACACTACATAAACATTTACTACGTGTTAAACCACATTTAAGTATATAGAAATATTCCATTTTGTACATAACTACTATTATTAAAAATGCAATACCTATTACCTACACATCGTAATATAATGTTTCAACTAAATTCAATAGGATATACTATACCTATTATTAATTATGTGTTAACCTAATTAAATATTTTAATTCAAAATTAATTATTATTCTAAGTTCTCGTGTAGATCAGATAAAAAAAAATATCCAATTATATTTTTAGTATAAATTACAATGCAAGATAAATACACTTTTTTTAGCCTCGGTACCTATATTTTATTTATGTAATTCAAATTACAAAACTGTTATATGTATGACAAAGTTTTTACTAACTTATTATACATGTTATGTAAACAGTATTTTCAAAATGTAATTTAAACTTGTACCCAATTACATTATTAAATATTTTTTTATACATATTGTAGTTACGCTAATATGTTCATAAAACAATGACATTTTTTCGTATTCTATTTAAATAAAATAAAAATATCAATAATATTTTATTCATATTTTCTGAAATTTAAAAGTGGGAACCTATTAACTGATTTACAAATAATCAAATGTAATTATGTATATTGTATTATAAACTATACCTCTATTATAGGATTTACAGAAAAAATATTATACTACTTATAGGTTATATTAGTTTTATTATTGTATTAATCATTAAATACTCATAAAATTAGTCGAATAACATCAGAGAACGATAATGCGACATATTATATTCAACTGTTTTAAATGATTAATTAGTTTTGTGTCAAATACTACACACAGCCCATATGGTAGCCCAACGGTACTGGTGGCCGTCTCGCAGGGAAAGAATATATATGAACATCTGCTCACCAACGTGGAGTGATGAAAAAAACCCGACAAAAACATCCAGGACCTATAGATATTTTCATCTTTTACGGTCACGTTAATTTCTATCGTTGACAGCTGAAATTCCTACCAAGTCCGCAACAACGAATTCTGTACAAAGTAGAGTTCGACTATAGTATTTTGATCATTATTTATACATGAAATTACTGTATCGATGTTCATTCACTGGTATGTATATTTTTCATTCTTTTATATTTTTTTGTTCACGTCATATATTGTCATAACTCCGACAATAAAAAGCATAATATTTACTGAATGGAAACATTGATAACCTAGTGCATTTTAAAATACCAAAAAATAAGAAAAGATAATTTATGTACGGGCCGCCAGCTATTAAATTACGTCGATTTCAATGAATTCTTTAACCCTAAAAAAAGTATTTGTCACTCTTCCCAAAAAATATCTTCTGCGATAATAAGTGCATACAATATTTAAATGTATTAAATTCAACGTCAAAATGGTTTTTACACTTACAATTATATGTGGCACCTATGTATATACATATTACCAATTCACTAACCAACGTATTCTAAAAAATATAACTTAAAATATTTTAACCATAAAACTATAGATAGGTAACTGTAAAAAAAAGACAATAATCTAACAAATGTTGCAGTTAATTAATATTTAGTAACACTCCTCATATAACATAAAACAAAATTTACTATTATTATTGACAATTAAGAAATAATTGTATTTTAGATAAGTAACCGATGAATAAATTCACTCTATAAGTCAAAATAATACTCGCCTACATAAACTGAAATATTATATTGTCCATTATTCAAAACGATAAGTCACACAATATCAACAACAATATGAAACTGAGAAGCCCCTTTGAACATCAGAAATTAATTTTAAACTAAATTTATCATTACACATGGCTCATATGTATTCGAGCAGTGTCAAGAAGTTTAGATAAAAATCATTCACCCTATTGTCAATATCTTAACAATAGCAGCCCTTAAACTCCCTAGCTTTTCTTGGCTACGATAAATCCTCTTTCACAAAACATTTAGATATTTCGATAACGAATACGTTATGCAGCTGCATTGGCTTTTCACATTGTAAAGTAAAATAAAACTATATCATAAAAACTAATATTTCTTTCAAAACAACAATACGTGTTTCCATTTGAGTACTAAACTGGGACTGAAATTAGTCTTATGTTAATTGTATGATTGGACATGGACACGTCGTCATATAAAAAACAAATATTTTGCATTCATTAGATCTACATTATTTATTCCTAATATAGGCAGTGTGTACCAACATGAAACATTTTTATATATATAAATTCTTTACAAGAACTCAAACTGACGAATATATTGCATTTATACGGAAATGATTATTTGATATTTCCAAGTATAATTTATTTTAATGTAAATTTGTCAAATAATTATTGTCAAATTGGAAAATAATAAAAATATATGCTATACGTCATACCTTATAAAAAAGCACAAAAGTGTACTTGACCTTTAGGTACTAGAACCTTTTTATTATACATACTTTTTTATTTAGAACTAACACCTACATTATTAATTCACCTATTATTTTATACTTCTATTCAAATTTGTCAATTTTAAATGGATCAATATGTAAGCACTGATTTATATCATTTTAAATTTAATATATAATAAAAATATGGCATAGGCACATATCATTAACATACTAGGCATTATTATTGTTATGCATCCATATTATTATTTTATGGTAATTATAAAATTACAAATTACCACGTTAGATTTGTGTATGTTATTATAAACATACTTTGACTGATAATCAATAACTATACGTCTATACTTATAGTTAAATGATGATATATTTTATGTAATCGTGACGGATAACTTCTACCGTAAAGCTATTCGGTCATTCAATCACCATAATATAAAATACAATTCATTTTTTTTAGAACTGCAAATATTATCGTATTTAATGCATAATTGATAATCACTTTTTCATCATAAAAAAACATAAAACCGTAAATCAATCCAGATGTATACAACATAAATAAATTTTTATCATCCTATTTCACCATAATATAATAAATAATTCTCAAATAAAATTGATGTAGACAGTTAAAGAAGAGATAATATTAAAAATTAGAATTCTATGCAAACAGAAATGTTTACCGACCACATTTTTTTTTACTCCATATATTTTTTTACCACAACTTATATATTTATAGACTGATATTTTCCTTCATTTTTTTAAATTAAAATATAGGTAAATATTAAAAAAATTAAGGGGTGACCAATTATTGTGGATTTTTAAACAAAAATAGTCATTTATTTGTTATTTTCAAATAAAAAATACCGAACGAGATAACTAATAACTATAAGTACCCTATATTATTAGCGATGCTGCAAAAAAAAAACTAAACTGATTATATCTCATGATCAAATTAATATTATAATTTAAATTTTTGATAAGAAGACAATTTTTGGGAGTAATGTCTTAGATTTAGCTTTTTTAACAGAGCACCTATAATAATTTATGCATAAATATAAAATTGATATACCATATGATATTATATAATATTATATTCTTACATCAGTTCATCAAAATGAATTAATGCTAAAAATATTTAATACTTTAATACCATAGGTATAACTAATTAATATATTTAGATACTTATTAATTATCTCAATTCAAAATAGCAAAGTATTATCAAAGTGGGTAAGTACTAAGTACCTGCTTTACGTATTACCATAACTCATAAAACAATGTAATTATGTTGATCCTTGATGAAAACATACTTTCACTTCCAACTTCATCAAAATTCACTTTTCACACTTGTTGATACTTGTTTATTCGTATTCCTATTTCCTACATAGATATATTTTGATATATTTTGCATGCGTCCTAGATACACACTTTTTTTTTTAATAATAAATAGGTACCTATCATACGGTAGTTCTACTTTTATTCTATTCATTATTGATATATTATGTACAATTTATACAATCATTTTTTTCATTTTTATATTTACCATTCACTTGTAAATGTTGACAGGTACTTATATTATATTGTTTTAAACATTTTATATCTTCAGTGTGCAATCGAACAAACATTACTAGGATACACTCAATCTTTGCTCTATCATCAAGTTAAAATCTACTCCAGTTTTATTTTCACACAATCTAAAAACGTGTGAATCGTTAGGTCGTCAATTTTTCAATTTTCGTTTTCTACTTCCTTTTATCATAATTTTTAAAAAACATGATTATAATTCCTACTTTCTCCACTTGAAATCTGATGTTTATAAGTAATTCATCATCGCGAAAATCAGTCGACCGTTACTATTATAGGCCGATCGTGTTTTCCGATACTTTCAAATAAAAACCGCTTAAATTGTATACCATAAATCCGTGTGCGTTGGATCCAAAAAAAAACTAACGAGAAATCAGATACGTAGGCATTATAACAGCCAGTACCTATAACGCGTGTTACCTTGTTGTCAAAGACTGGGACGATGATATGACGGTAAACGGTCGACATAAGGATATCGTTTTCGACTAACCGTTTCGGTCTACGAAACAAGTGATAGATCCTCGAGGGCTTACACACATACAGTAGGTGCACACCAAAATAAAAAGATAATAACAAAATTAAGTTTTCGCGATATCAGTTTGAAAAAAAATATACGCTTTTGTTTACAATAACTGTGCCAAGACATGGGTTTTCTAGTTTTTCTCAAACAGCAATAAGAAATTATTGGGGGTCTAGGGCGCCAGCTGGTCTACACCCAAAATAACGTAATCGTAACGCCTATATCAGTCGGCTGTTACTATAGAAAACAAAGAGGTACTGTTGAATAAAAAAGCACGTATTGCTGTTTTCGCGAACCTCGTCTATGACCTAAACCTACGCAGACGCGTAGAGTAATATACTAATATAACAATCCGCGGGTCACGACTAAATAATAATATTATACATATTCTGACGTCATGCAATTCGGATTCGATATAGATACTCACTGTTGAAGTACAGTATCTTTCTGGTAGAGCCGAGTCTGCGGATAGGTGACTTGAACGCCGACGCGTCCCCCTCGTCGATGCCGCCGATCAGTTCCTCGGCGCACAGCATCTCGACGATGGACCTAATGGCGACGGCAGGCGGTGACCGTTATGAGACGAGCGGTAGATAACCGTAGGTAGGTTCCGCGGTGTCAAAACTATAAAAGTCGTCGGAACTGAACAACGTTTACCGATTAGCCTGCATCGCCACAGTAGCAGCCGCCTCGATCGACGTCGTCAGGATTTTCGCAATAACCGTCGCGAAACGCATAGCGCGAAAAACCAAGAAAACACGATTATCGAACAGCAGACGCAGGCAACAGGTGTGCAGATAACAAAAAAAAAATAATAACGACAACGAACAAAATATATAATGTAGAAAGAAAACACTAAACCGTCGTACCGCGTTCGTTTGCCGACCACGACGATCACCGGGCTTCTGTATAATATTATTGTAATGCGTGCTGCTGTCTCTCGTTTACCTGCGACGCGTTGCGCGTATTGCACGTGGACCGAAAAAATATCAACTGCCGATCGACGCACACCTGGCACACTGTTTTACATGCGGCACACCACACTGCGAAATATTAAAAAACGACGACAACGAGCACGACGGCAACGGAAAAACGATTAGAAAAGAAAGAAAAACACGCAACGGCGAGAAACGACGCGATAAAACCAGTTAACCTGGACGGACGCCGTGCGGGCTCTGCGCCGTCGTCGGTCGTGTCGATGCGTGGTTACCGCGGTGTTGTCGGTGCCGCGGTCTTGGCGGGGAGCGGGGTCGCCGTCGTTGTCGGGGAGACTGGACCGCGCAAACGGAGCAACGCCATCTGTCGGCGGCGGTGGAGGCAGTTTACCTGCCTCGCTCCGGTTAAAAATCGTTTGTATCACTACATTATTATTATGTATTATTTAACCCGTCGGGCGTCTTGCGACGACGAAATTTTTATCAGTCGGGTTCTCTTATAATAATTATTATTATTATTACCCACTCTCGTATTATCCGTCGTAAAACTGACGCAGTAGTACAATGTGTACAATACACTCGGGAACGGTTAAAAACGCGGACTAGATGGTAACAATTTTTTTTTTTATCATATAAGTAAGCATAATAATATTGTTATAAATCATTACAAGTCCACCGCGCAGCGACGAGAACAAAATAAATTTCTGGTCGGCAAGTGCGAATAGCGTACACGCGCACATAATATATATAATTCGCATACCGAAAAATAACACGATGTAACGGAATGGAGAATAATACGTCATTATAATACACTGTATAGGACCTCAAATTCGTAAATAACATATGGTACTAGATAATATTATCGAGTAAAAAGCATTTCGTCCAAATTTTATTGTGTGTATACGTCATAGAGAATAATGATGTTTGACGAGCACCTACCTTATACTGTGTGTGAAAATAAATCTGTCGACTCGACTTGCAATATGCAAGCGTATAAAATGTAATTAAAATTGATCCTGGCTTGGTTCTTGATAGTTTTAGGTTTTAACGGTAAGCCATACACTTGAAACGGAAAATAAATACCCGTAGAATAAGTAACCCGCTTTAAGTGTGTATAACCATAGTAAATAATATGTAAGTATCTATAACGTTTAACGGCGTATTTTAAAATATTTCCAGTATTTTGAACACATTTATTTTTTATGTGTAAAAACGTTTTATATTTTTAACGGCTTGAATCTTTGAAAAACATGAATAAATTACAAATAAAATCGAATAATATTCTGCCCGCTACAGTAAGTAACAATATATATATATGCCATGTCTTAATATAACAAACCAGTCCCCCTTCTCCCACCAGATACTTAAATATAAATTATAAATATCAGTTATAGGTATAAGATATTATATTATTCGGTAAACTAAATAATTCGAATGCACGCAATACGTTTATTTGCATTGGTCGATTGATCAAGGAAAACGAATTTCAATACATCCAGATCCAACAAACGGTAATTTGCAACGTTGCCATAATAGGCATGCAACATTCTTAAAAAATATGTAAAAGAAATAAATTAGCTGGTATGTTTCTTTACAAACTAATAATTATTATTGTTTTTAATTAAGATAAGCTATCTGTAATAAAACATAATTTAATTTTATTTGTACATATAACAGTTGTCAACATCTTGAATTGGATGATACCGTATAGACTCCCGCTAGACGTTAATGAATCCGTATCGGCTTCGAATGTGTGACCTTTCCGTCAGTTAAGTGGCCGTATTGCGTCCACCCAAAATGTAATGCTGAGTTCACGGCTACTCATCTTAATATTTTCTATTTCGTGGACATTTTGAAGCATATACAGGTTAACACGTATAAAAAACTCCACAACGAGAATATTAGGAAAAAACTAAAGATCAGCAAAACATTTGTAATAATATTATAAGTAATTTGTTGAAACATTTAAACGAGGAAAAATTACCAAAGCGAAGTATGTAAAAAAAGTTTCCTTCAAGTTGAAACTATAATTTTTTTATAGTGTTTATTCAATTCAATTGATTTAAATTTATTTTATTTGTATTTTTTGAAGTCATTGCAATTTTTTTAGATTTATTTAATTTATTTATTTTAAACGTCAACAACATTTTTAACTATGCCTATAGAGAATTTCCTCCGACTCAGCTTGTAAACGAGAAGGAAATTTTGTAGATTGGGAGCTGATACGTCTATACTACTGGTAAGTGATAATAACCTAACCTATCGGGTTGGAACCGATACGACCACTTTCAAGTGAAAGGTGGGAGCCGATGCAGAGACATCGCTTGAATTTAGATTTTCAATTATATGACTTAGGTTTACTGAATTATAATCTTAAATTGTACAACGGTTACTGTTTTTTTTTTTTTTATCAACACTAAATTACTGTTGGATGACTTTTGTACTACAAATTACTATGTGTCATTATAGGAGAAAAATACACAATAAAAATTACGTTATAATAAACAAAATAATCATTGTATAATGCATTACAACATTATTAATGTAAAAGAAAAACAAATTCGGCTTAACAAACTACCTTAAATGAAAATTCGAAGAACTAATATATAAGAATACAAAACAAATTCCACTTAAATAAAACATGATTATAATATATATTTACTATATAGCCTATTAGTATAGGATATATAATATTTACACATGTAAACATAAAATAATATGTATTAAATATAAAAAATAATAAATAAAACTATTAGAAATGTATAGAAAAATGTAAACCAATTAATTTATTTGAATATTTAAACATACAATAAAACACTTTTAAAATAATGTAATGTAACTTAAAATATTATGGATCTGAAAAACAAAAATAAGCTTGGTTACACTAAGTATACCTATAAACTGTAGGTATGGTCTAAAAGAAGATGTTCATAGGAGTTAAAGTCAATGTGAAAAAATAATTCCGACTGCATTCAGCCAAAGAGGTAGTAAAAATGAAATGTTAAGCATCTATTAGGTAACAAAATCCTATAAATATTATTTAGATTGAATTAAATAGTTATCCGTATTTAGTTATTATTGTTATTCATATTATACGTTAATAAATTATTATCAATTTATATTATTATTATTTATTAGTATTGATTGTCGTATTTAGTGCCATCGTCTATAATTTTATAATTTATGTCAGTTTATATCAAAATATGTAAACCGTATTATATTCTATAATTTTATACAAACAAGTATAAATTATAACACAATACTAATGAATGCATTCGTTATTCGTATTCAGCAATGGACGACGGACGTTATCAAATTACAATAATAATTTATCTTCAATTGAACAACTCGGACTCGTATTGTTATTTGTTAAAAGATAGTATAATGTAATAATGAAATAACACGGTTTAAGATTACAAAACACGTGTAGAAGTAAGATTAACTCATTTTTGTAATGTAAAAATATTTACAGATCAAGCTATGCAGCTTATACAGTAATAATTACAAACCTTATACCTATTATCATATACGTTTATAAACAGGCATATAATGGTATAATATAATCTGTAATTTATAAGTATTTTCATAGTAATTAGCTACAATCTTTATAATTTATTTTAATAACAACTATAAAATTTACCATTTAAACTTGGTTAAAAATCAACAATTGCTCAAAACTTACCTAAAAAGGAAAATGGACATATGTGTGTTTCCTTTTTGGGTGATATTCAAATAAAATCAAAATAACACCCATGTTGACTGGGCAAAATTTAAAATAGCTGCTTTGATATTTTCATATTGTAGGTATAAAACTCCTGGAAAACTCAAGGTCAAGGATCATTCACATGTAACGCCAAACCTATATTTTACGCTATGAATACAAAGTAATTCATACAAAAATTATGTAAATAAATGTATAATATTATCTACAATTATAGCTATCAATATTACAGTATTATCGTTATAATAGTTTATTTAAACATTGAAAAATGTTCATAGACAATTATTTATATACATCTAGATAATAAATTATTTCGTAATATTATTTTCACAAGTTTTAGCCTGTTTTTTTTTTTAAATGTAGCCACAATTATTTAACAAAAAAAATATATGTTCGAGCAAATGCATCCCAATTAACATATGAATTATATTAAAATACTTTTAATTTTACTGTACAGATTATAATAACATCTGCACAGGAAAATAATGATTAAATCAATTTTTATAATTTTGTCAGAAAAATGATAGTTGTGTAGCAGTTTTATAAATTTTGAATTTTTTTAAAACAGCTCAAAATAAAACAAATAAAACTAAATCATAAATTATAGATAATAGGCTAATACTTATAATGTATATTTTGTGTTAAATAATTAAATTAAATGTTAATTTAGGTATTATTTAATTAATCGATAAAGCTAAAAAGTAACCAGAATAACCACAGGTAAAAATTAATAGGTAGATAGTTAGTGAAATAAATAGGTTGTTTTAAAATTATATTTGTAGTTACGGAATCGATGTTAAATTGTTGAAATCAATGGGTCTTCTAGGTTCATCAAGATAATAATATTTTCCACAAATACTTCAAAATTATAACTCAATTGACTATTAAAGTTAACTATCATGAAAATCCGTTAATGGATCGATTATCCTCCCGCACAATTCCCAATACCCCACAGAGACGTCTAAAATGAACCTGGTCTAAAGACCTATCAATTAATCTGTCGAGTTGCATTACTGAGTGCTTTCTCAATAATTCTATTACTTCTTACATGTCATCAAAATTACTTACTATAATTTTTTATGTCTCATACGATTGTAATTATCAATTTTAAATTAAAAAAAAAAAATATATATATATATAATATATAATATATAGGTATCATCTAATATATGTCATTATAATGATAATATATATAATAGCTAAATAATAATAGCTTAAATACCATATATTAGCATATGAAAATATATATATAATTTTAATTACTTAATGAGAACGATGATGATTATTATGCGTTCTGTTTGTTGATCTAACATTAAGTCTTAGTCGATATTTAAAAAAGAAGTATTGAACAAGTGTACCTAATACTAATTGCCAAAATTTCTAATACATATTTATTGTTACAAAATTATCACAAAATATAGGTACATACACTTTTATTCAATTATATTATGGAATTGTTTTAGATATCGCTTGAAACTTATATTTATTATATTTATATATTATATACCGTATAATTATTATAACACACAACAAAATATTATATTTTTTGTATGTACTCAGAAACCAAGTTTTTAGAATATTCTAACAAAATATAATACAACGAATAATTATGATTATTTGATTTGGTGCATGTTTATAACAAATAAATAATAATATAAGTGATTAACTAGTAACAAAAACTACATAAACTGAAATTACATATTTAGTTTTGTAATAAGTAAAGTTGCAAAATATTGTAAATCTTTTGGCTTTTACTTCGTATTAAAATGTCAAGTAGGTACTCAAATTTAAAGAGTCTACCTAATTAATATATAACTAAAGTTACGAACCAAATTAAAATAAATGTCAAAAATAATGATCATTGATAAATAGTTTTAATTAATTTTTAGATCATTCATTTTACATTAAAAAATAATACAGACAATACTAACAAAATTAATTTAATAATCCGTCATTTAAAAACTAGATACATTCCATTTTGTAGAACCTTAAAGTGCATTCTTTAATTATTTTTTTTTAATGTTCCGATTTTTTAAAATGTATAAGTAATTTGTAAAATTTAAATACACTTATATTATTATAATTAATATTTTGTTGATGATAATACGCAGTACGTAGATAGTTGATGACAGTTGTTATAATAGTTATAACATTTCAAGGTAAACAAGAAGAGAAGGTACCTATTATATAAATCATGGTTTATGTATAAGTGTACAGCTTCGACTTATTTTTTTCACTTGAATATTTTTATTATACATTATTTTAGGATAAATATAAGTATGAAACAACTATGTACTATGTATACGTATTAGAATAATATAAATAGTTAGTGTACAAACAAAAATATGAATTTTAATATTAAGATTTTATCAAATCCATAAGATTTTAGATAGTATCGGCAGCAGCACAAGATATAAAACAATGAAATGGTATGAGAATAATATAATATTGTGAAGATATAATATTTTATGTGAGAATATTTAATACCTACGAAAAAAACTTTAAATAATATAAAAATAATCTTTAATGCTGTATTTTAGAGTATTAACATTTGAGTTCTCTGACCCAAGCACATTTCCATGAACAATTTTTTCTTCATTTTTACTGGAGTAATGTATTATAATATCAATATATTTTTTTTACATATTGAGCTATGTCTGGGAATAGATCTGAAGGCCTAATTCGGACGCCTATTTGACAGAATTTCTAATTGAGCACCCATAGGTTACTGCCATGCCCGATTGGGGGATGGTGGTCTCGCCGCTTAGATAATTGCCTGCTCAGAGAGCGATTTATGAATCACTGTTTTTCTTTTTTAAAATACGATTTGTTCAAAAATTTGTTTCAAAAGGATTCTTATTAAAAAATATATATACTAATTTAATATAATGAAATACATTACGGACTACGGATGAATATTTTACACAGACAGGCAACAAAGTCAGTATAGTGTTAGTATGTTATAATCTGTCCATGTGTGTGACGATATCCATCATATAATTTGCCACAAATGACTTGGTTTAAATATATATATATAAATTCTTTAACTTAGCGAAAATATTATCTTACGAGCTGCCCACGTTGTTCGTTAGGATGTACGGTACGATACATGTGTATCCAATTTCTTGTGCCATATGTTTGCTATGGTTATGTACCCTGAAAACTACTATCAGCAGACATAATAATGACTAATCATTTAGCACCTCATTAAAAACAGATTAAAATAATAGTAATAAAGGATAAGAGTATAAAATTATTGTAAGATATTTGAATACAATGGAAAAGTATGTCATTTCAACTCCGATTGAAATATTAAAGATTTGAATTCCAATTATTAATTTCCTGTTATAACGTATTAAATATTATTAAATATATATTTATTATTCAGTAGTCCAAAATAATACATTTCCTAGTATTTATATAATCTTCATCAAAATCATAACAGTAGTTTAAAATATGTTCATACACATAATATATTTCGGTTACATTATTTTCTGCATTACTTATAATATAAAAAAAAGGGTTTAAAAATAATCTGTAAATTGTAAATGCATATTCCTACCTATTTTAAATTTTTAACACCATATTTTATTATTTGTTCGTTTAAATATTAAGTAGGATTTAGGAAATAATTGTATAATTACATTTTATAATGAAATTCGAGCAATCTAATCCTATAAAACACAAACAAAATAATCAATTAGGTATATAATATTTTAAACTGCAATATATCTAAAGTGTGTTGATATATAAATAATAAATTGAAAATATAAATATAATGTAATTAATAACTTTTGATGCTAAAATTGTAACTTAGATAAATTTTTAAAAAATCAATAGCAATAAATTAAGTAATATAGCATGTTTGATGCCTATTGTCTTTACCTATAATATTAATTATAATTGCTATTTATTACCATCCAATTATCTGATGCATATTAATAACACAACTATCATTAAGTATTAGATAAAAAAAATAGTGGCTATAATAATTAGTGACATCTATGTTTATATTATGAAATTCAAAAATTCAGGTCACTTATTTTAATGATGATATTTATATCAATAAATTTATTTTGTATCTTATAAGTTTAAAGTTATAAGTACTGAAAACTTCTTAAATTTTTAATTGACCTATATAATACGTAAATATAAGGCACACCGAGTTAAACTTATATGTGATGACTTGCAATAAGTAATAAGTGATAACTATAGCTATGAGTATTACATTAAAGACTATAATAGTAGCTTGAATTTTGAAAATACTTTTCTAATTATTAATTGTATTTTTATAATAGTTGTACGCCATGTTTTATTTAGATCTGGTAAAATCATTTATTTAAGTTAGTAGGTCATCGATACAATAATGGTCACTTTTTGTGAAGACATGAGAAGTTATATTATAGTTATATTAGGCTACTTTAAAATACCATTTAAAATCGATTATAACTGAGTGAAACATGGATGTCTAATAAGAGAAAGGTAAGTAAAAACGAATTGTTCTAATGATTAAATAAAAACTCATAATTTAATAATAGTCAAAATAATTTATTCTTTTTTTTATTTTTAAATTAAACTGGATAAATTAGAGTATTAAACATAATATTACACTTTTTTACTTTTTTAACAACCTAGATATTACATAATTTAAGTTAATCTTAATATTACATATTAGGTATATTATTCATTAGATATATTATATAAAAAAAATAGATGCTTTTTTAAACAAATTGTTTATTGACCTGTCATCAACTATAAAAATGTCACATTTATAGTATTTGATAGATTCTAAACAAGTATAATATATTTTATATCATTATTGGTTTCACCACAATTTATTGTAATAAATAATGATAAATTTAGTAACTAATATTTATGTCAGGTATTTGTGTAGTTGTGGGGCATCGATGTAATTTAAAGATAAAATCAATTCGACCTATGACTTCAATATTATTATAAATCACTTGATTGTCATAATAGATTTTTAAACATAATATTCCATTTTATTCTATAGATAATATCTATTATTGTAGTTGTAAATAATTATTTTAAGCACGTATCGTATTGAAAAACAATTCATATTTTAATATTATTATAATCATTGTAGCTATATAGGCAATATAACAATGTAAATATGTAATTGAAATTCAAATAGGTATATTCAACACACAACCAACTATAGTAGGTTGGTTAGAAAAATGAATATTTAAATTTTTCCCGCTCGATATTATGACTACAGATATTATTTGGAAACTCTATTACGTGTATAGGTATTTCTGTTTACCAAATTGATACGTAATCGATTGATATATTTACGAGCACCGAATCCGTAATTTAGCGTAACCAAAAAAATATTATTAAAAACATTTTATTTTTTACCCGCCACTAATGAATTGAAAATGTATTATTGCATGTATTATATAAATTACATATACATAGATATAATTACACACACAAACGAATGGTTTTGCGCGTAACTAAATTTGTTGACCAACTTGTTTGGCTGGAATGTAATACGCACAACCCACCGGCAGCACGCCATAATATAAGCCGACCTTGCCGGCCGTTGATATTTTTATATTTAATGCGCCTGAAGAAACGAAATGACATAGAATTAGCAAATCCGTTCTGTAATGCTTTCGATTCATTTGAATGTGTATGCATATGTACATCAACTGGAAACTTAAACATATATAAATGTATATTTTTTAAATATTAATACAATATTACTTATCCGTCTCTGCTGCATGTATAATATGCATAACATTATATACCTATATAAAATGGCCGTCGACCGCCGCAGGTTAATACCGAGGTTAATGTCCTATAACCGCGGTATACAAACGTTATTACTGGCTAGTTGATATTATATTATATTATTTCGTTTCCATTAATTCGTCTAATTAATTAATATGTATCTCGAAGTACGCGCAGACGTCTGTGCACCAAAACAATAAATCAATTATCTACCGCGGGAAACCGAACGGCACAGTTGTACAGGGCACATTTTATTATTGTTATACACGCGTATATTATATAGATCAGTACAACAACAACAACATTAATTCGTCCTTTCTCCGTGACGTGCAATACCGTCCTACGACGACGTGTAATTACAATGCAGAAACGCCGGGGAAACGGAGAAAGACAGTTAAAGACATAATGTGCGCATTATATATACATATCTATTCCGATAGGTGCGTATAATATACGTTTTGTACATAATATATAATTTATATTATATTATGTGTATATAACACAAACGGTCGAATGTGCGCACGAAAAGTCCCGTGGGTAATTATAATAAGAGGTTATTTTTAACAACGTAAACGTAATACCTATTATAGTATATTGTTCTTTAATAAATTTAATGATACTCTACATGCATTATAGGTACAAATATTGCTTCAATAAATCGATAAGTTATTATTAGGTATACAACTTTCTTGTGTTCGGTATAATTTCCATATTTTTTCTACGTATGCTTTTTTTATTCGTTTAAAGAAAACATATAGTACCGACCGTAATATAATTATTATTGTAGTCATGTACACGTATATATTATGCTCAATCGAATATTATTTTATAGGTATCTACCAATTTCATGCATCGCCCTTCGCCAACTAGCGATTTTAGAATTGATAAAATGAAAAGTCCAAAAAAGGACATTTTTTATAAACATAAATATATTTACACATAAAAGATTGATAAAATACTTTATAGTGTATAATATTTTAACTTGCTTGGGCGCATACAAGGACCGTCGTAAAGTTTCATTTAAAACGATCTAATCACACGCCGTTACATGTTGATAGATTGAACACGATATTAAGATTTACAGCGATTATAGGTACTGCCTAATGTAAAGGCCATAAAATAATGTAAAGTTGAAAATAATCTATAAATAGTAAGTACCTTCACATAATAATATACATAACGTATTTAATTGACGATTTATTTTCTATTCGCAATCTTATTTATTTCATTCTAAAAACTAATTGGCATTGATATATATATAAAGCCTGCACCGTATAAAACGAACGTGTGCGATGATTATCGTACACAATATTATATTTTCGCAGTACTAAATCGGATTCATATACGCGTTAGGAAATTTGTAAGAAAAAAACCAAGTCGCGCAAACGGTTAAAAACATTTTGTTCGACAGTTGTACCTATACACATAAAATATAATATACGAATAGCTTTACGAATCCGGGATACGTGAATAATAACAGCGTGCGCAAGAACCGGGGGCAGCCTTTTTTAGTGTATCGACGGGCACCCCCTTTCTTGTCAAAGTCCCATTGTTCAAGTCTAAACGAGTATATATAAGAATATTATACGTGCCTATGTATACCTAAATGTCTGTATACAATAATAGTATGTATAGCTGTACCGCAGGCACTATATTATATTATATGGGCACTCCGCATAAATGTGCATTTGTTTGCTGTTCCGGGGGTGACATTTCTTATAAATGTGTATAGAAAACGACAGATTTTCTACATGCGTATTTTATGTATAGGATTGCATTCGAGGGGGAAAAATATATAATATAGGTACATTGCACAGGGTGTAACAGAAATATGATAACCAACCGCGTGTATAATGCCTTATGTTCGAGATAGTCATAAATAAAAAAAAAATGTCAGTACGATTATAATAATATGAATAGGTAATCAGAACAATTATAATATTTTTATTATTATTTTTTTTTCCAAATATATAATAACTACCTAATAGTACCTATAATAACTTAACATATTACGTTACTTCGATTTTTCAGTTCTTTTTGTTACACCCTGTAAGCGTCTATTATAAAATACTATTATAAAATGTATGAGTTTATTGTGAAAATAAAATGGTAAACAAAAAAAAATTATATTTTACGTAGTGCCTCCCTTAAATGACGACGTGCGTATTATTATTATTATTTTAATGATTTAGGACGTGTGCCTATTTCAAATAAAACAGACCATTCCGCGTTGTGTGAAAATTGTATAGCAATATAGATATAATATTATATATTTTAGATTCTGAGCAGAGCGATGAATGTATTGATTTTACAATTATGTGTGTATAAGGAATCGCAGTCATCCCCCCCCCCCCCGAAGTATTTTTAATGCGGACATTTTCGATTTCCTCCCCATTTTTTTTTTTAAAAGTTTACTATTTATTAATATTATATTATTATTTAATATGTAATTATTTTTTTGCCTATTGTCTAATATTTCCAAATATTTTAATAAATATAATAAATTATAGATGTTTATTTTTGATGAACTAAACTACTTCAAACAATAAAATAATTTCAACAGTTTCAACAAAAAAAAAAAAAATATGAACAAAGGCTAAAAAATACGTGTTTAGAAATAACAAAAAATCACAAATCAAAGATTTTTTACAAAATGTATTATTTTTTGTCGACATTTTTAGCTATTTTTATTAATTATTAATTATATTTTATTTAGACAATCTTTAAATTACTTTAATTTTTTAATCTTATTTTTTTTTTAAATTATTTTAATTCTTTTAAGTAGTTCAATTAATCAAAAATATATTCATCTATAATTTATTATATTTATGAAAATATATATATATATATATATATTATTTAAAAAAAAAATAATTTCATATTAAATAATAAATAATATTATATTATTAAATTCAATATTATTAAATAGTAAACTTTAAAAAAAAATGGGGGGAATATCCTACTACACCGAAAACAATCAGGGGAAATATCCGGAGGGAAAATGTCTATTTATCATGTATAAAACACTCTTTATAGTAGAATAATGCTCCAATGCTCAATGTTAAAAAAGGTTTCTGGTACAAAATTAAATCTGTTATGTACCTATCTTTATTATAAGGACAATAAAAGAAATCATTCCCAGTTATTTTCAAAATGATCATGAAAAACAAAAAAAAAATTACGATAAAATTGAAATATTTACACAAAACTAATTTTTGATAAAATCGATTTTGTTTCAAAAATGAATAACCGTAGAGAAATGAAACCGACACTCGACACCTACACAACTACTATACAGCAGAACGACTTCCCCGGTCTTTAAATTTGTAGTTTTTTTTATTGTAGCTTATGGCGTTATAAGCCATTATTAGGATTTAAAAAGTTTTTTTAGCTATTTTTATATTAATGTATATTTTATTAATAACATAAAAAATTACATCTTTTAGTTTTATGTACCTACAACTATAGACTACAAGCGTTGCTATAATAATTTGTAATATTGTACAAAATTGTTCTTGTAGTTTTATGAATATTGTTACGATATGCGTACTCTATAATATTATATAGTAGCATGTATGCACTGAAATTATGATGACGAGAGTGTAAGCCTAGCTCGAGAAAAGTAAACTTTCCTCGTCAAACACGGTACCATTAAAATTTAAAAAAAACACATTCGTCAGGTGTTCGCACCGATAACGACGAGACTGAGTCTGAAACTCTGAAGAAGACGTGAAAACGTTAAATGCAAGAAAAATGTAAAAAAAAATGAATAAACGTTTTTTTTGTCTTTGCGAAAAACACATAATTCATTCACTGATGGCGTGTATAGTTGTTAATGTTTTATTACAATGATGACTCGGGTTTTTGAATTATACTCGAAACACTTTTCTAACCCATTATTGTTCTGCACAGTTGTACAGTGTTGTGCATCCTCTGCCATACACATCATCCGATATGGGTACTATAATGAGTAATGACTAATGTCACGGCTCGGTTTAAACGTTCGTCGTTCATTCCGAGTGCAATAATAAAATGATAAAGCGTGTTAATAATTTATTATGCTAAATAACGAGAAAAAAAACACTGATCCGATCATTATAGAGACATTATACAGTATTGTCCGTTAATTACACATTAATTCGAGCCACTCGTATAATAAAACCGTTCAAAGTCCACGGTCCAGTCCATAGATGACCATAATAATATTGCCAAATAGTAACAATATAATATGTATAGCATGGTAGTATCATGTAGCCTTTAAGATATTATACGAAATGGACACGTCATAATCACGATCAGTGAGGTGCAACGCTAGTTGAAACATTTTTCGAAAATTATAAATTATAAATTATTTTTAGTTCGCGTAATACCGACGCGGTGCAACTATATACTATAATATATAAATATACATATAACGTGTACGGTGTAGACGTCGGAAACCAACAGCCTTTCACCGAGATCACAACGTATATTACATATTATTATAGGTACCTGCTCAATAATTGTTTTTGTTATTCGTAGAAATGCTTTACGCGGTGAATCATTATTTTATTATTCACTCAAGTCATTTCGTTTAATGTATCGACTTTCTGATTTTAAATCCCCGTTTGAAGGTATTTTTTATCAAGCGCATTTCTTTACTTTTGCACACATATTATTATATATGTATATCATTATCTGGTGTTATAGTATTACTGTTACCTACAACTATTATAATGATATAATGGTCGGTTGCGAAAATAAAAAAAAAATCACTCTGTATAACATTATATTATCACGCACGTGTTCGATATTTAATAATACAATTGGCACCTATGCAATATTGATCGTAGGTCGGACGGTTTCACACATTGAACTTGAGCGTAAAGTGTATTGAATTATTATGTTTTCGCGTTTAATCATCGCGTTCTAGATGAATGTTATAATAATATATATATATATAAATGTAACTTTATAACGAGATGTATATAATAATATGTGTAATAGTTCGTTGCAATAACGGTTCGGTTCGCAAACGGACATTGGAATATGCGAATGTGGGTATTTTTAAGGTCATTTGAATTATTTGCACGCTAATTAAACGATGACTATATACATATGCGTATATTTGTTGGTTTACAAAATACGCTATATGGACCAGCAAACTCCCGTGTATGGTTTACACGATATATACTACGTACACCACACGATAAATTTATCTAACCGTTTTACGCATAGTATACGCGGTTGCTCAGCGTGCATTACCCATATGACTTTTGTCTAAAAAAGTGAAGACACCAATGATGGTCGGAATAGTACGCATAGTACCTCCACGTACATGTAATAATATTACAATCGTGTACACTGCACAAATCACACGATGTCCACCTCTTTACATGCCTAAACGTGCATAGGATTTAATAATATTATCGCGAAACACGCCATGGATGACGATCATTAATATTAGCGATTGGTCGGATTTGGCGTGATATTATATTATGCCACGGACATGACATGATTATAATATATTATGGTTTTAGTGAAATCTTTAACCGTCGAAATTCTTTTTTTTTTTCGACGAATCATAATATTTCCCATCGAAAACCACGAAAGCCGTCAATGCTGCTGTTGCCGTTGCAGTTTTCAGCGTCGCGACGGTATAAAATATAATTTACAACTTACACGGCATGATATTATATTATACTATAAATACACATTTCGCGTGTGTGCATTTAAAATCTTTCACGTCTTCCGGCGTGTACTTATTCACTTTCGACGGCCGGTCGCGTTTTCGTCGTTCGCCGCGGAGATTACGTAAACACTGCCGCGAGAAATGCAAACGCGTTTTCCCGTTTTGTTGGCAAAAACGATCAAATTCGCTTTCGGCCAGTCCTTATCGGATTATAGGGCCTAACATAATATTATTATTACACTATTAGCTATATCGCACGGTTTATTGGAAATCTCACACGGTGTGTGGCGGCGGTCCGACAGTAATTATATAGGTACAATAATATAATATTATACTATCGTTTTCCCGCCGTCGCCGCCCCATCAGCATCGAGTCGGAGAGAAATTCGCTGCACTTTTACTCGACGACAGTAGCCGATGGAAATAAATAATATTGATATTATGCCGTGTGGAGAATGAAAAAAAAATGAAATAACATTTAGAATAATAATAGTAATAACACATGCGCGTCAGGCGTGTATATTTTTGAAAGCGATTCGTCAATCGCTATCACACGTCGACCATAATAATAACATTATATTATGTACCCTCCAATACGTATTAATATACGTAATATAATGTATATAATATGATCCGCGACGAATATTTGTATTTATCGCTTCTTTAACCTCTGCCGGACAACAAACGGTTGCCGCGATCAACAATAATAATAATAATATTATAATAACAAATCATTAAATATTATCATCGCGTTTGAATATTATACTTTCGTCGCCGTTCGTATCTTTTTCTTTTTCGTTTTCCCGACGAGTTTGGAATCGAGCTATAGTCACGATAAAAAGCCTATACGGCCATATATTTATATTACATCGTAATATAAATCCATTTGGATAAACTGAATACCAATATAGCCAACAAAACCTAACTGATGTCGGCATAATATTATAATAAACAGGTAGTTTCATTAAAGTAGTTTGTAGTTGTTGTTAGTTTTGTAGTTTCGTGGTTTTCTAACGGTCGTTGGAATAATCATCGATGTGATGCTCGTGCGGAAATCTTGTAAATTATCTGTGTGGCGACTTGTTTCTCTTTCAAGTTCCGTCATGGCATTAGTGAAAACAGAATGACTTCGTTGCGCCTGCGTCCGAGTGTTTAGATTTCAAAGTTCCGAAACGGATGTTAGTAATATTATTATTTATTACAAACTATGAGTTTCGAAAAAGGGACATTATGCGATCGAGTTCGATATTTTGAGTTCTTGGTGCCCCGTTTTTTTCCGCATCGCCGGAAAGTCGCACGTGAAGAGATGTTTGTTGACTATATGCCCTGTGGGTACTATTCATATGCGCGGAAAGATTTTTAATTTTAACGAAAATAACTGCACACCAGCCAAACGACGTTTGTATATTAGCGCTTTTCATTACAACCCATAAGGTCTATAACACAATCTGACAAACGTCGAGTTTTTTAAACCGTGCAGGATAGTACAAAAAAACGGCTATTCGGGCGATGGTAATATTTTAACGTTCTGTTGTGTGTACTTATATATATACCTACTACAAGTACGATGACTGTAATAGCAATAAATGCGACGATGTCCAATGCGAATTTCGTTTATTCCACTAAGTACGGTAACACAACACAACCAGACCAATGTGATAGAGAGGGAGAGAGAGTGAGAGAGAGAGAGAGAGAGAGAGAGAGAGAGAGAGAGAGAAAATAATTAAATTACAGAACCGTAGCCGCATGAAAAGCAAATGATAAAATAACAGTTTTAGTTGCGAGCCGTATGTAAATAATTATTATCGTAGTTGACAAATGTATTGCAGTAGAGTGCTTTTATAATTATTTATACTCGAAAGCGAATGTACCTAAGACCTATGTGAGTTTTTAATTTCGTTCGAAAACCATCGACCATAATTATACCCACTACTGTATTATAATAATTGTGCATAATATTACACGGTGAGTAGACATCTGAAGGTACAGTTTTTGATCTACGTTTGCTTTCAAACTTTTTTTTTAAAGTATTGTTGCATTGTTTAGTTTATACCAACGGTTTTATCGAATATTAATTCGCGTATTAGTGTCAACATTTTATAATTAAGATATATAAAAACGATTATTATGTAAATATTATTAATATATATTATACTATTACAATACATTATTATAATTAACTTAAAAATAAAAAATTGATTATTGAATATAATGTTTTTTTTCATTATAGTTTCTAGTAAATAACTTCTATAGCTCAATAAATATATTTAATATCATTATCATTATATGATCAATAGGTTTACTAAAGTCCTGGTGCAATATTGTCGAGCAAGAAATAATATTATAGTTTAATTAATTGTTACTGCGGCCATCACATATAAGACGAATTAAATAAGTATTGAACTTCGTACATCGTCATTCATCGTAGTTATGTCAAAACAACATAATGAAATTGCTCATTTCATTTACTGAAAATAACATTTTACTACACAATATGAAAAAATATTTTACCTTTTTATGAAGTAGATAAAATTAATTTTATGCATGTTGAGAAACTCTTATTTTTATAATAAAATCTATAATGTAATATTAAGGTACATTTTTTTTTACTTATTGGTTTTCTAGAATTCATTTATTTTAAATAAAAATGTCTTTATTACTAAATGTATATAACTAATATGTATATAATTTCTACTAAGAAATACAATTATACAATTAATACTATTATAATACTGGTTATAATTTAAAATTCAAATATATGTGTTACCAATATTATTTTTATTAAAAAAGAAATGAATACGTCTTATATTTAATAACTTGGTAATCTAGATTTTCATCAAATTATCCGAGTACCTCCGAGTGTTGAGTAATAATATATAGTAGAAATAAAAGTAAATAAAATAAAATAAAAGTAAAATATATAATAAAAATAAAATCAAAATAAAAGTTGTTCAAACTTCAAAGTACTTACTAATATAATCTATAATTATACATATTTTCATTCAGCATATTTTTAATTATTACATAATTATTTATTTTATTAAATGATTATAGTTAAATATTTGCATTTTAATTTTAGCAATCTCTAAAATTATTTTTATCTGCTCTTCTTGATTAAACGGTTTTATCGACTTCATAATTTTGTATAATAGTTTTTCATGCAATGATATTTTCTCCGAGTATATTAAAATACAGCGTTAAAGTTAAAGACGTATAACGTGTAATAAAAAATAAAAAAAATATACATAATAAATATACTTACACTATAATATTAATTACTATAATTAAAGTTGTTATGATAAAAATAATATTTAAATAAGTGATTACAGCGCGATTTGGATAAAATTGATTTTATTCACTCCGCGAAATGATCAAAAATTTTCCATTTTTTTGTAGTAGACGTTATTTTGATGACAATATGGATTATGGAGCGATTTCACTAAGTGAACGCAACAGTGTGGTGGCGTTCACATTATACGCGACAATATTATGTGCATATTAATGTGCTCTATGCTTCAGTAATATTAACAGTGTAGTATAGATATATTGATAATATATTACATTAAACGTAAATTTTCGTGATGATACTTCCGACAGCGCGCGACGAGACTATATAATATAATAATATCCGAACGTGAAATAATATTATTATTAACAACAATCCTTAAAATCGTATCACCCAACCACACCTTCTTACGTGTATTTGTATAACATTATTATGTTGTATCGTTTTTAAACGACAAACGATTCGAATGCATAAACACGCTGTATAATCGGTTCACGGCCGGCATTGCACCGGTATAATAATATTATTAGATATCATGTGCGGAAAATAAAAACGAACGTTTGCGCGCATATTATTATTTTTAATAATAATAATAATAATATAATATGTAGGTACCTACTGTGCAAACGTTCGGGCTCGAGTTGAACGTTTTTCAAAAAAAAAAAAAAAATATCGCAATAATAATAATGTAGGTAGGTCCGTCGTCCGTCGCGGTTATTTTGTAATATATAAGTATATTGTGGTTGCGGTTAAATGTCCATCACAGCATGCTGAACGTGATATTTATACCCGTTCGCGGAGGGAATCGGCTAGATCGGCTAAGATCGATATTACGAGTGGAACTCGAAAGGTCTGCATGCCGTTTAAAACGTTTAGTTGTCTAGTTCAAACAAATTAGAGTTTTCCACTAAAAAAAAAAAAAATATTATAATGATTATTGCGTTTAGTCGAAAGCACGCTATCGTGTTGTGACGTGCTGCAGATTTGCGCCAAACAGTATGCGATTTTTTGTGTATAATATATTACATTTTTGCGATCACTTTACAGACCGACTTTACTGTGCGGTAACGACGCGGAACTACACACGTACTCTATAAATTAATTAAAATTTTACGTATAATTTCGATTTTTAAGTATAATACTTAAATTTTTATTAAAAGTGCTTTTGAATTATACATTCAAACCTCTTTAATGCGTCACGATATAAAAAAGTTTGTTAAATAATTTTCACGTTTTTCTTATCACGCGTGATGACGCTAAAATCATGCAATTTTTGTTTACTAAATCAACTGATCTATTAATTGAATAAGATTTCCGTAGACAAATTTTAAATCGGCCTTAATTTTAATTTAAATAGGAGACAATATTGAAAAATATCAAAAATATAGGATCAACTTTTTTTTTATAAGCGTTCTAAGTTTAAAATCTATCTAATTCAAGAAAATTAAAATATTATTTTATAGTTTGTTGTTATAAATTCTTACAGATTTCAATTTTAATACCTATAAGTATCCCTTATAAGTAAGTGGATCTTACTTGAATTAAAACAAAAATCTTGCTTAAGATCGTGTGATATTAAAACGAAATATAACGAATCGTTCTCAAATGATTTTGTTTAATTTAAGAAAAGTAAACATTTTCTCCACTGCGCGGAAAAATAATGAATCAATGATAATATGTTGAAGTGGGAATTTATATATGAAGCTATATGGTGATATATGGTAACGTAATTATATTATGTGTCCATTACCAGTAGCAACTTAGGAACAATAATGTGAAATTATTATATCATATACAACAGTTTCCATGGACATCTTAGGTATTGTAAAAAAAGATTGACGACACGAAGTTGGTCATATAATCGGTTGCTATAGAAGTAACCTAGGCACTGTAAAAAAATTAGGCCAGAAAAAACTAACATCTTACACAGCACATCCCAAAACCTACGTTAAAACAATTAATCGTAAGAACTTGAAACATATTTAAAATGTTTAATTTTAATGCATAAGGCTTGCATATTATTATATAATAAGAGGATCTTCATAAGTTGCTAAGGTACAATAGTCAGCAACAGTGGCGGTTCTGGCATTACATTTTTGAGGAGATAATAATTTTTACTTTAATACTTTATTCGGCTCTCACACTCATAGTACCTATCACACAGAAAATAGAATAATAAAATTGAAATATTGAATAATCATAATAATATAAATAATAAACATAATAACTGGCGTTATACAATTGCTATTGATAATAACTTATTTAGTGATAACGTGCAATAAAGTAGGGATTAACTCTGACTTGATCATAAACAATAATAATCTAAAGATTAATAAGTTGTATACGCTGAATGCCTGAACTCTATTTGTTCCCCAAAAATGATTGTCTATACACATTTTAATCAACAAACTTTTGCAAAAAAGTTATCTATTAGTTTTAAAAAAGCTTTTGATGAGGTTGTAAAAATCATAAACTTCATAAAATCTCAGCCTCTTTAAAATCGTTTATTCAAAATCCTATGTGAGGACATGGGAAGTGTACATACTTTTCTTCCCTTATATACTGAGGTTAGGTAGTTATCACGAGGAAAGATACTAAATCGTATTTTTGAATTAAGGGATGAGGTACGTACTTTTTTTTTTTTTGAACACAATTTCGAATTAAAAAATCGATTTCTTGATCAAATTTGGTTACTTAAAGTCATCTATTTAAGCTTTTTTTTTACAAAGATCAATGATCTTAATTTCACATTTCAGGGCAAACAAGTAAATGTTTTTACTGCTCACGAGAAACTTCAAGCTTTTAAGAAAAGTTAGATTTTTGGAGAATTTGTATGAGCTCTAACAAGTTTGATTGCTTTCCAACAGTTAAATGCTTTTCATAAGTAGAACTGGTCGAAATAAATGGAGTTTTCATTCATTGAGAAAATTATTCAGCACCTAATTGGATTGAGTGATGGATTCAACCAGTATTTTCCAAATGGCCAACAGGTAAAATATAAAATGAATTGTGGGTTAAAAATCCATTTATTTCGAATACACGACTTTCAGTCATGTCAGCAGAAGAATATGAAACTTTTATTGAAATGACATCTGATTCATCGTTGCAAAAAAAAATTTAAATTAATGTCATTAATAGAATTTTGGTGCAGTTCAAAAGATGAATATCCCCAACTGTCACAAAAGGCCGCGTTGGCACTTTTACCATTTGCAACCATTTATATGTGTGAAATGGGGTTTTCTGCCTATGTATTAACAAGAGAAAATACCAATACATGCCGAACATATATGATAATACAACTTTCATCAATAAAGCCCAATATTAAAATTATTTGTAATAATAAAAAGTAATTTCACTTATCTCATTCAAATTTAAATTTAGTCTAATTAAAGTAATTTAAGTATTATTATATACAATTATAATTATTATTTTTATTTTAACAAATTTTTGAATTAAATATCTTTAACACATTATAATTGTATGAAATAATTATAATTTTTATTGCAAATAATCCTAAAAAAAAGTTAAAAAGCTAATAAAAACAACAACAAAAAGTAAGAATTCCGTGATAAAAGTAGACATTAAAAAGGGTTCCACGGATAAAAAATGTTTAAGAAACGCTGCACTAGTATATCCTTGCAATGCTACGAATAGGATTTTCAGGGTGACACAAATATACGCATGTTAGGCAAATCCAACATTTAATAATAAAAAACGTGATTTTCTACACATTTAAGACTCTACAACAACAATAAATCTGTTGTTTTGAAACATAAAATCAATAAATATCAATATCTACACGACAATTACAAAAATATTTAAATAAAAATTACATTTGTAAGAATGAAACCTAAGAGTCAGGCAATATTATATACATAACCGTAACTACTGTAGTATTCCGACACGTTGAGGAGAAAATAATTATTTTTTAAAAACGACGAAATATTACCCACGCAGGTTCAACCGATCATCAAGCTCAAACAGAGATTCGAGTTTAAGCCGAAATTTATTTCATAGCTTTCAGATCACGTATGTATATTTTACTGTTGTTCACTAATCTGTTATAGCCTCTCTCGCTATCTAATCTTATGTTTTTTATTTTTAAATATTTTGTTTATTCGAAATAAATTATTTGTCATTCTTAAATTGTAATTTATATACAAGAAATACTTGATTTATTAAATTATTCATACAAAAATTGGTCTATTCAATATTTCAATATGACTTTAATATTCCTTAAAAACGGAATAACGTCATACATAAGATAATAACATTTTAAATGTCTTTGTATTGAAAGACGTGTTTTCATGTTATCCTGACAATATCTCTTTTAAATTTGCCATTTTATAAATATTCTTGAATACTATTAAACTTGGTTTATTATTAGATCCTATCCGATTCTATACGCATTGTATCGTGATATCGGATGTCAACAAAAACAGATTGTTTTATAATTGCGGTCCAACATAAAACATCTTGAAACTAATCTTTGAATACATTTTACTCATTCCTTTAGAACATAATATATTTAATTTGTCATTTTTTTCTGGATTTTTTCACAGAATTTTCAGGAAATAAAAATAGTTAGACTTTTTAAATAGGGTAAAATAATTTCTGCTTGAATTATCATTCAATATTCCATTTATTAAGATTATAAAGTTCTATAAAATATTTATGTATTACACATATTTTGGGAATTTTTAATTTTAATATTATTGTTACAAACGCGCTTGTCATAGATAAACACCTAAACAATATTGAAATATTAGACAATATCATACCTACATCAAACACTATCGTTCCTTATTGTTTTAGATTTTGAACGGAGCGATGAAAGTATTGATTTTACAATGATGCGTGTTTTTTTTTATGTGCTTGTCATCACGTTTTAATATATAAAACAAATCATAGCTGATCTTACACAAATGAGATAGTTAAAACTAAAGGAGATCATGATAATGCAGCTATACACATTCAAATGATTAAAAACCTAACAAAATATTTCTTTATTTTATATATAATTAAACAAATAGGTTAAAATAATGTAAATATTAAAAATAACAAATTATTCTTTGATATAATAAAGTAGTAACAAAAACCAATTGATAAAAAAAAATAACAATTTAGTTTAAAAATTAATTATTTACAAACATAATTTTTTAAAAATTATATTAGGCACGCCTACTTATAGTTTAAAGTTCAGACGTCTTTCTTTTCTGTTGGCAAAAACATCCTTTAATATTTAAATCTAAGTGTCTATACTCATTTAGTAGTGCTAAACGTCTAGACCATTAAGTCTATTTTTACTAGTCGAATTTCTCAAATAGGTTTTTATACGCTTAAGAGTTGAAAAACTTCTTTCAACTAAAGCTATTGTAACTGGCAGGATTAAAAAAAAATTCAACTTTGTTTATATATTAGAAAAATATCTTCTTGATTTAAATAATCTTGTTTACAACATAATTAAAACACAACTATAATCATGTTCACAACAAAAATGGGATCCACTTGTATTTCTTATCTAGAGTCCATACTTATCATTACTATTTCACATTTATGAATACAAATTACAACAAATTTACCGTTAATCGTTATCGTAGATTTACTTTGAATTATATAAATATGTACACTGATGATACAACTTGTAAAAAATGTCTGTGCAATATACTACAACCAACAAAAAAAAAAAAAAAAAGATTTCGAAGGTGGAGGAGCATTTACGTGTATATATCAAATTATTAAATATATATGTAAATCATATCATTGTTAAAGTCATGAAAAGTTTAACAAAAAAGGGCATCAATTTTGACAAAAAAATACAATCAATATACAAAAAAAAAAAAAATAGTACCACTAATTGTGCAAATAAACATATTAAACAAGCAATAATATATGGTAATATAACAACAAAATGCACAAAAAGTATGAAAATAATATGAAAAATAAAACATCAGACGAGACACATTCGTGGTGAGGGGGTACGTGATGGTGGGTATTATTATAAGAGTACGCTTTTACTCACGTCGTGCTCTGCGGTCTCCGTCACAGCCGTCACTGCTACACTTCTACTACACTCTGGTAAAGCATCCACTAGCCACCGTGTTGTCGTCATCGCTCTTGCGACCGCGACAGGTGGGCGATCGCCGAACTGCCAGTGGACGTCGGAGTCCGCGAGCAAACGCGTTACAGGTGGCCGGAGAACTATTGCTTGAGTGACATTCGCTAAACTTTCACGTACCCTCGCGTCGTCTCCTCGACTTCAAGGTGGACAACGATAACGGTGTCTATGGATGCAGTTCTCCTCGTCTAAAGGACAGAGGATGATTATGTGTCTCTGGACGCAGCTCTCCTGGACTTAAGGTTAGGTACTTTTCTTAGATTGGTAAAAATGGGAATTAAAACGCAAAATCTATTTTCTCATTTTGTTGTTTTTAAAAACAAATAACCGTAGGTACTTCAATTTTTCAACAAATTATTATAATGACATAGTAGTATTTTCTTTATAATGTCATGAGGTATAATTTTCAAAATATGTTGACCCTTTTTGAACTATTTGAAATTTTTTTCTGTTTGTCATCACGTTTTGGGGCAGTAAAAGTGCTTCAATTTTCTTCATTACCATCTTTTCCGGTAGGAAAATTAATCTAATTGGTATTTTGGAGGATTAAAAGAAAAATATTCTAAATAGTTTTCAAACGCGTCAGGAAATACAGTAAAAATTAAGAGGAAACGGAAATTTTTAAGCAAAGCCAATTTTTAACAAAATCGATTTTGTTTTTTTGTGTAACATCAAAAGTAATCACAGTAGATATATGGAATTTTCATAAAAAGTTTATATAAGCATTTTCTATACACAATACAATTATCAATATATTTTGACTTTTTTGAGCTATTTAAAGACATAATAAATTTTCGGTTTTTTAAAATTTTTTTCTATTATTGTCAATAAAATTGTTTTTCATTCTTGAAAATGTAATACAAGATTTACTATAACTTGTTATAAGTGAAAATTAAAAAAAAAGGAACATCTATAATTGTTTTTCATAAGCGTTTAAAGTTAAAACTTCAACAAAATACGTAAAAATAACGAAAATTTGTAGTATTTTTTTTAAATTAGAAAATTCAAAAAAAATTTTTATTTAAATCTATGATTTAAAAATTCAACACAAAATTTTTTATAAGTTTTTCTACCTTTCTAAAAAAAAAAAGAAACCGGAAACTCAAACAAATTTTTTATGAACTTTTAAAATTAGACATTGGATACTTACCCGTAAACTACCGATTTCTCACGAAACAATTTTCTTATTTTGTTGTAATCCAAAAAAGAATAGCCGTAGACATTTGATATATTTACCAAATGTTAAGATTATTATTTTTTATACACCAAAAAATTTAAAAAAATATTTTGAAAAATGTTAAACTTATTGTAGGCCAAAGATATTTTTGGTTTTTTTACATTTTTTTTCTATAAATATAGATTAAAAAATGTTTGTTGGGTTAAAATACTTGAAAATTTAATGCAAGGTTCTTCATAAGTTGTTATAATAGTAGATAAAAAAATATTAAAAATACATAGGCACAATTTTTTTCATAAGCATTAAACTTCATCTTTTGATCAAAATTCATCATCGAACATTTTCAAATTATTTTATGGTTAAAAATATATGAAATGATCAGTTTTTATAGCTAAGGATTGAAAATTTAAAACAAAGATTTTCGTAAATATTCAAAAGTATTTACTATTGATATTGTAATAGGGGATAGAATATAAAAATATTAAAGGGGGAATATGGCGTCAAAGGATCACTATCCATTTTTAAAGTATTCTAAGTTTAAACATTATTTATTATTTTGTTTTATTTTTAACACTTTATTTTTTATTATATAATTTTAAATTCTAGTTGACCATTAAAATTAATGCGCTAACTTTTTACATACTTTTGTTATACCATGTGTACATTATATTCAGCAAATTATGTTTCTTCTTTTTATTTTTTCAATAATTAGTTGGTTAATCATATTAAGGTGACAATATAAAAATATTAATTATTGTTATTCTTGAGTATTATAATATCGTAGTAACTTTTTATTATTACATCACTCGTTAGACGTTACTTAAACGTTTGCATGGGTAAATATTGAAGTGCAATGAGAAGACCAAGGTTTCTTTTTATATTGAATGTCTACATACAAAAAAGAAAAAAATTGGCTTAATTAACAATCATTTATGATAAAAAAAAATCATATATTAATTTTACCAAACAAAATAACATTATTAGATTTGTTGCAGCATAACATTTTGCAGTCGCATAAGCATGTGTCTTAAATATTCATAAATGATTTCTTTTTATTGAAAAACCAAAATAATTTAATTTACATCATAATATTTAAAATGTACTTAGACTACTAAATATTTAGTACGACAATTGTATGAAATTACGCTGTAGATATAATACATGGTTCATTTACTTCTTCGATATTTTTACGATAAACCATCCAATAATAAAGGTTCACTAATTGGTAATTTCTTAAGATATTTCTAAAAGTAAAGTACCAAATGAACCCAAAAGTTGTACACATGGCAATTGATACATAGTATCCGTCTACATAAATTTCACAAGTTCCTCCATTCACATTGCATAGCTAAAAAAAAAATTATGTAACTTTAGAATATACGACATTTTTAAACATGAACATTTTGTATTAAAAAATATATTCAAAGATAAAAATTTAATTATTGAAAAAAAATATTTAAAAATGTCTTACATTTTTTAAATCTTCGGAGGAACAGGTATTTTGAATATTGTTTGAACACTCAAAAAAAGTTAAAATATCAACCAATTTTAAAACAAAAGTGTTTGGTATTAACCATCCTAAAAAATAAAATGTATTATAAAATGTCATATACGTTCCACCAAAACGGGGGTCACTTATTTTACAAAAGAAAGCAAGTAGTGTCAGCATCAAAAATAAACTTAATACCTAAAACAAAAATTAAAATATTATATTATTATTTGTTTTTTATAACTAATTATTTTTAAAAATATTCTTTAATGTCAAAAAATAAATTATTATATTATTATACTTTTTATTAAAATTAATAATAATATCTTCTTATATATTTTTACATTCTTTATTGATACTTTTATAGTTTATAATTAGAAATTTAAGGTACCTATATAAATCCGAAATTTGGTTTGATATAAATTTAAACGTATTATTCAAATTACAATCTCGATATATACTTTCTTATATAATACGTTTAACTAGAGATATCAAACAAATTCTCGGCATTAAAAAAAAATTAAAATCAAATAAAAATAGTATTAAATTTAGAACTAGTGTTACATATATTATATAGTTAAAAAGATATATTTGGAAAAAAATATTTAGACCAAGTAATATTATGTAACAGATATAGATTTATTAACTTACCTCGTTTACAAGAGATACCAATCCTAATATAAGATAATAATATAAAGGTATAGTAGCAATAAGTCCATTTTTGTGTATTAAACTTGGTGTATAATAAACAAACACAGAGAATACAATACCCGAAATTAATCTGAAAAATATTTTGTTAAAATAATATATTATGATATTTTATTAGACACACAAAATACAATTAAATCACGCATAGTAATTAGTTATACGAAAATAACATACAAATTCATATTTTCAACAACAAATTAAAATATCTGCCTACACAAAGGTAAAAGCTGCATTTTTTGTGAAACAGCATTCACTCATTATTTCATCGTCTTTATTGATTTAGCCATCATGATTGTTATGTGTATTGATTATTAATAATATATTATGTTGTTATTAGTTTAAACTTATAATACAATGATAAACAAATATTTAATAAAAACTTTTGAGATTGATTACCATTTTGGCATTTTGTGTTGAATTACTTACCTAATCTTTTAAAAATATTTATTTAATTTAATTTTTTTTTCAATAATCACGATAATACAGTAACGTTGAATTTGTCAAATTTAAAAACTATAAATGATTTTGTATTAATCAAAGATAATTAATACATTATGATATAAAACAAAAATCAATAAGACTCATCATAATCATGCATCGTTGTAGTCATTTATAACAGAAAATATATATTATGGTATTCCGTGTCAATTTTTAAAACCTAAAAAATCAATAAATACAATTTTTTGTTAAATATATTTATTCAAACATTTTAATGCCTACAAGCATCTGTATATTTAATATCACATTATTTAGTTATAATGTTCAGTTGATAAAATTGGTTAATGGTTTTAATAATAAAATAATAGCGTTGTACTCAGGAATTGGTAAATAATTAAAACATTTTAGAAAAGCTCGATATTACCTTAATAGTTTATATTTTAGCTTTTTCTTTTATCCAGGTATCATTCAAGTTTCATAAATTCTTACATAAATATTTTCGAAATTTGTACTTAGCTAGATATGTTTGCGTTTGAGAATAGAAGGTACAATTAAAAATCAGACATGTTCTTAAAAGTTTAAAACCTTTTTTAGTTGGTAATGAATACAGAATTATGGATTTATCTTTATAAGATCAAAACCACATTATAATTAAAAAGAGATGTGTTACGTAATATGTGTAAGTGAATGGATAGTTGAAGATTTTTGGACATAGTGCATTTAAATATTTATTTCATTAACTAATAAGACGTTTCATATTAATATGCTTTATACAGGTTATCTGGATAAAATCCATACTTTTTAATTATTATAGCGAATATCAGTTTCGCCGTATATTATAATACATTATAATAGTATGACATAATCAATTCAACGCTATTCTTCACAATATAACTACATAATCATATATGTTTTATATTTAATTACCTACCTATTTTTATTAAAATCGCATGTCTTAAATAATTAACTGTTTTTAAATTTCATTAAAATGTATTAACAGTTTATATATATTTTTTTTATTAGTCCTGCGGGTTTTGACGTATAATATTTTTGTACTACCATATGTCTGCATATACGATTTATTAGACATTATAAATACATACTTTACTATATATTTATTGTGTAATATTCTTAATGAAATAATATCATGATCTATAATTATAGTTAAAATAATTTAATATGTACAATCAAGCATTTCATTATCTTAAAATTAATTATGTTATTCGGATTTTTTTTTAAATTATTATATTATATTCAATCAGAAAAATTATTATTTTTGGTGATCATATTATAAAAATGATAATAGAGCTTGTCAGTTGTAACCTTATATTGTAGGGCATTGTGTAACTCATATTGAGTACACGTTCAAAATGTTTCAGAGGCCTTCAAAACACGGGATCATAATATTTATCTTGTAGTATTCCGAACTATTCAAATTATTGTACTATGTCACAAAATATCGTTCAAGATACTCATATAACCTATGTTTAATAATGCGACGATGTACAGTGTTAGTTTTTTTCCGTAATTAAAAAAATATAATAGTATACAATTTGTAATGTTGTAATAAAACTGATTACAACTGTTATATTTTTGTGCATTACTCAAATGAAATAAAATAAAAATCTATAATGTTTAAGAGGACGCTACACACCATCTGTTGTCTCAGTTGTACAAGTGCGTAACATAACAAATGTACACTCTGCAGCAGTTAACGTTTAATTACGTAAGTTTTAAAATTAAAGTGAATCCACTTGTAATGAAACTGAATGGTAAGAACATTATCCGTGTTTGTTTGTTAGATTTTTCCGAAAGTTAGATTTTTTTTATCAAATTTTGCGTATATAAAGTAAAGCAAATTAAAAATACATATAGTTTACATAAAATCAAAATTATCGTACAAAACTAACATACAAACATGGATAATATTATTACTATTAAGTTTTACAATAAGTGAATTCACTCTAATCTTTAAACTAACAAAACTAAACATGAACGGCTGATCGTAAATTTGCTATATGTTACTCACTTGTAAGACGGAAACAACAAATACGTGTGTAATGTCCTCTCAACAACAATATTATGCATGTTTGATTACTCATAATTATTTTTATTTACCTGATGGGTGTCATATTCAGATGGTAACTCATTGGTTTTAAACTCGTAACATATTTACATATAAATATTGGAAAAACAAATTTAACCCCATACATTACAGAAGTTATCATCATAATGTCATCCTTAGGTATACCAGCATCAATTAATTTCAGGTTTGTTACAGATTCCGTAGCAATAAATCCCATCTAAAACATAAGGACAAAGCATTTTAAATATTTAGGACTGCAGCGAAACCATTTATTACTGATACATTCCAGTAATTGGGGAAATCTATCTTTAAAGGAAATATTTAAATATTACATTATAAGAATAGTATATTATAGTATATTACTTACTATATATACTTGTATATTTCATTCTCGTAATAATGACACATTAATGATTATTAAATGCAAATATAATAATAATAATGTATAATATAGGTAATAAACTAGGTACACTCAGTGGTGAGTTGTACTATTAAATTATATAAATTGTATTTATTAATATGGTTATCAGGATGGTCAATAATAAATTATTATTATTATTTTAAATGCTAATACTTTATAGCTGAACAGACCACTAGCAGATGTCTTTAAATATTGTGTACCTATTATAGAACTGTTGTATTTCTACATTTTAAAGTGCTCAGTTGTCAAAACTGATTATTTAACTACATTTATTATCAAGGATGTGAATTTTATGAATCAAATAAACATGAAATGTATAAGCACTCAAAATATAAGAATATATTTTAATTAAATTCAAAAATATGTAAATTTATGAAAAAAAAATAGCTTTAAAAAATGTTATATTTAATATATAGGTATACAGTTTTGAAAAATGTATGCAATATGCATAATGAATATATTATATTAGGATATTTTATTCAAGTATAATATTGGTATTCAATTTATCCAAATCCATAAGTTTTCAACCGAATATATGTATTAAAAAAAAATACTTAGGTGGGTATGCATTTATATGAACTGAATAAAACACGCAAAAATGTATAGAATAAAATGTTGTATTTTTGAATAGTTGAATCAAATTTTATTTCACTTATTTTGAATTCAGAATGAAATTCATCAATGTACAAAATCATTATATTCACAACCCTGGTAATTATTATAATATCTAATTATCATACCTATAAAATATTAATAGACATGTAAAATTAATTTTTGGGTATTATAAATTTAAATTATGAATACATTTTATAAAATAAAATCTAGAAAAAAATGTTGAAATTATGGTCTGGGGCTGATAAAAATGTATTGAAAATAATTGATAATTATGAATATTAATGTAAAATACTAAAATAAATTTTGTATTAATTAATGCAAACAATTGTCCTTGAATTAGTGTATTTTTCAAAAGACCGTGGTTTATTGTTTTTTTGAATCATAAAAATATAAATCTTTTGAGGTCATATCTTCAAGATAAATAGTCAAATAAAACAAATATAATTTTAAATTTTTATGTTAAAATAAAAGTTGTGATGTACTTAGCCACTTCATTATATATTTATTATTATTATTATTATTATTATATTACAGAGTCTAAGTCAGAGATGAGGTTAAATAAGCATTTGTCAGTATACTTTATTATTATTATTCACCTTTATTGTCAGCAATGCTACTACCAATACTCTAATACGAGGTAGCTTTAAAATGTCCCACAATAATTTATAATTCTGAAATACGCTGATTTTTTCGTTTCCATCTTCTATTTTATGCTTTTCATTTTTAAAAAGTCCAATGAATATTGTAACCATCAAAATTATGATAGCCCAAATATTAAAAAAACCTAAACAAATAAAATATATGAAAAAAACAATTATAATTATTATCATAATAAATTTATTAAAATATTTAAATAGTTAATAGTCAGTTTCATAAATTTTGATAAAATAAACGTACCTACTTAACACGAAATTTTATCTGATGTGATTAAAAAGATGTATTTGTTAAAATAAAAAAAAAGAAACATCAGTAGGTATATAAAAGAAAACCGAAAAAATGGCAACCCATCCAACAAATAGGCGCAATTTAAATTTTTTTTTGTTAAACTGAACAATTGTATTCTAAACAAACCAGTGGGTGAAAAAACGTATGTGTACATAATGAAACACTTTATAATGTACCTATACTGTACTAGGTAATTAATATACATTTTGTTGAATGAATTTCAGTGAAATTAGAGATTAAAAAATAACTAATAGTTTTTAACATTGGTGAAAATGACAAAAATTAAAAACTTAATAGTTGTGTACGTATGAAAAATGTATTATGCTTATATTATATTGTTACTCAAAGTATTATGTAATTAATTTAATGAAAAATTATTCCAAACAAATAAAGATCAAATATTGTATGAAACCATATATAAATCGTGTGTATTAAATTTGGTTTTATGTCCGTACTTTTCATAGTCATAATTCCTCCTGTGCCAGGAGTAGTTTTTAAAAAATTGACACTGAATTGTTCAGATACCAACAAAGTGAAACAAACTGATCCTGTGAACATGCCAATTGGTACTCCTACGGAAGGACACACTGACGCATAACTTATATTCTTTCTGGACGAAATAAAATAAAAAAATACTGTCAACATTTAATATTATAAATAAAAGAATTCATTTCGATGCTCACTTTTTCAACACTGTCAACGACCAACCGTCGACAGCGATGTCTTGAGTTGCAGACAAAAAGTTGACGACAAAGACCATACGCACTATCATCGTAAGATTTGGTTTTCCTATCTCGGGCAACCATTCATCCATATTGATGGCCATATAAAAAAATGCAACACCTGTTTGATATCAAAAATCGTTGATAATTTTTGAATTTACTAATACTACAGAGTGAATAATTCGTAAACCGACATAATTAAAGTACTGTTGATATTTTATGTTAACATATTGAATAATATTACTATAATTTTAATTTATTAAAAGCACTCTGTTTTTCTATATTATTATACTTTATGAAGGTACGCGCTGAAAAAAATTGATTAACATACCCAATAATAGTTGGAGAGGTAAAAGCCAGGATTTTCGTCTACCGATCGAGTTTATATAAAGTGCGTCTATAATTGGAGCCCATAAGAGTTTAATGCTATAAGGCCATAATGTCAAACTAAATGCTGCCTAAAATAAAACAAACAATAATAATTTACAATTAATTAATATAGATTATCGATGATTTTAATGAGCTTACGAACAGTATTAAAAATTAAATAATTAAATCTAAAGTTATTATTTTATTTATTTTATATTTTAAAAAATAATGTTTTTAGTTGTTATAATCTTAAAGATATTAGATAAAATGAAAACTCAAAAGAATATTTTCCTTTCTTCATAACAGATGTTAATGGTGAATAAAATTTTTTTTTTTTAAATGTCTTTTAAAAATAATTATGCTATATGATACAATCAATAACGTTTAATTTAAAAAAAATTCATTTTATCTAAGTTTACAAATTTATTTAATTTCTTATAGTACATATATATATATATATTTAAATAGATGAATAGTGTACAGTGTAATTATGTCTAAATAATCAATTATTGTTTAAAATACAAATAACTTATACCTATTCACTTACTTGATCCTCATAGGTGATAATTTTTTTACTCTGTAAAATTAACGGGAGAGCCGTAGATACACCTATAGGAAATCCTTGTATTGTGTATAATATTATTAATAAGCTTAAATTCAATCGATCTCCGTTCAGATTTGGTTTTTCAGACTTAGATTTGAGTGATACTTCATATACCTCAGCTGGATCATCTTTGTATTTGATCGATTTTATCATAATTTATTATTATATTAAAGAACTTGGCCGTTAATGAACAATTTGAATTGTAAATTTGACTAGTGAACACGAAATGGTGATACTAAACAGAATAATAAAATTTTATTTAAATTTATCTACATCATAATTATTTTCTTTTATATGTTTTATAATAATAAAAAAAGATAAAAAGTTTATACAATTGTTTTAATAAATACCGTTAAAATAAGTTAATCTAATTCAAAATAACGAGTATCAATTTAAATTAGTAATCAATAGAAATGCAGAATATTATAAGAATTATTTATTGTAAAGACGGAGATAAAATTTATAGTTTAACATAATTTTCTAGGGCGTATTAAATATTATAATTTTTTTATTTAAATTGTCATCTTTGGAAATACTGAGTTAGTTATTCATAAAGTAAGAATTTTATAAACAATATTATGAACGTCTTTGTTTTTAAAAATGTTTTAGTATTTTAATGGCGTCTCTTACGTGTAAATTATAAACGAAAAACATTTAAATCATTATAATATTATCCGACGTATTCGATTCATTAAACGACCTGATAATGGTGCGATTGATGTAAACATTTCCCGCGATTTTTAGACTGATCGAAGAAGGTATAATATTATGTACGACGATGAATGATCAAAGTTCTACGTGAGACTGCAAGGTTTATAACCCGTACCTATTTGATGTAGAAACGAAACTAAATTGGTAAAACCAGTTATACACAGCGTCTGACTGCATGGAATGTTATCGGTTAACAGTTGCGACCTTCGCCTTAATATGATATCCAGTTTCATTTTTACTGGTTTTGTGGTTATTATATAATGCGCATCTAGTCAGTCAGACCACGAGGCTGAGATATCTTTACGAGGTATATGTAAAGTACTGCTGCAGGTCGCAAAAGTTTATCATTATTCGCGTGCCAATTTTCAAAAATGTCCCGAGCTTTTGAGATGAATTACGAGCAGCACACCGAAACACCGAAAGCACTCCAAAGAAATTTCACAAATGCAATAATAAATAATTATGGGTACTTGTTAGTCGAAACTTCAGTGAAAAACATCACTTATTATAAAGATAAAACACGATGAGAATGCACGATAAATGTGTTCCACCGGTCGTCCGCAATTTATTTATTGTAATTATTTAACGCCCGGAGAATATAATTATAGTTATTAATAGCAGCGTATTACTTATTATAGTGAGTTATGACACATTTACATATAATAATACTTGTACGAAATGTTATGTATAAGGATATTGAATTATATACGATAAAATTAACATTGTAGGTAATTATATGACTATTAGAAATGCATACAACTTAACAACATTATTGTTAAATATTCACAATAGGGCAAAATAAACATTGCTCATATCATAGCTATCGTAAATTAAATAATAGTTAGTTACATCAATTGAAGATGACATTTTCGCACTACGGAGCTGTTCCGGGGTGTTTGCTGAATCGCCGACATTCGCATCCTGAATGCGTGATAAACGTCCAGTGGTTAGTCACAACACTGTTCACGTTGGGTTAGCTTTGCCGAACATACTTCCAACAAACTAGAACCATTATCAGCCAGTTCGGGCAAACGGTTATAAATCTGCGGTCGCGTGACAAACAATCGGACAAAATTCCGTATGTAACAGTTATTTTAATTGACGGGACCGATGTCATTGGTTATTTTGTTTACGTTCCAAACCGACGACGTAAAAACGCAAACCTCGGTTTACATGGATATAATATAGAGAAAATATTTTTTTTTTATTTTATATTTTCCTCGGGTTTCTTCTCTGCGTTTCTGGATTTTTTTGTGAAAATCTGTAATAGGAATTGCCGTGACCTAGTAAATTTTTATTCGTGTCCGATTTCCCATTCATACTTAATGATATGGACATCGTTATTTTTTGAATCGTAACGAAATGAAAAAATCGAATTCTTTAAAAAAATCTTAGGTATTTTTACATTTTTTTCAATAGTTTTAACAAAAAATAAAATAAATAAATTGAAATATAAAATAAAATATTCAATTATCCAAAATACGCAAGAGCACTCCTTAAAAACAACATTAGAAAAAAAAATGTTATCTTACATGATGTTTTGAAACCAATACAAGATTCTAAAATATTAGATTGAAATAAATTAAGGATTATCAAGGTTTAATAGGTAGGCTACATTAAATAAACAAAATTACTAGGAATTTATTATTGTTATTTTTTTTTTTTTTTAATGCCTAGTTTAAAATAATAACATGCTGCGAAATATTTTTGGCATCATCGACGAGGTTATTGCTGACACTTATAATATGTTAGATATACATATTTAAAATTATTTTTGATTATATTAAATTAATCGATAGAGATCAATTTCATTTAATGATGAATCCACGAGGTATCGTGTGTGATGTTAATGTGGTCTATTCGAAGGTGATTAATAATGACCAAGTCATTTCCGGTATTTTATGGCTGATCTGGGAAACGGTAGGTCTCTAAATTAATAATTATGTAGATCAAACCATTGATGAGTATATGTCATTCGTATGATAGTATGATATCGATTATATGGGTGGCCGGAAGATAGCAAATAACCAGTACCGAAACTAAATATTACGTATTATATTATAACTCTTAAAAAATATATTACGCGTGTTCAAGTAAAATGACCTAGGTATACTTTTTAGTAACAACTTTGTTATTGTCTTATTATTATCAATTTGAAAAAAAAACTGGTTTAGAAATCAAATTGAGATATGCAAATGAAACAACTAAACTGATTTTTGTATTCTGTTTGCTTCAACTAGGTATCTAAGTATTATCTCGTGTACCTATCAAAAGTTTCTTCTTAGCACAAAAAAATAATACTCAAACTTTTTATCAAACTCTTTTTCATTATAGTTATTTTTTTTCACTGTTTACTAAATTGAGACTATTACAAAAGAAACTCATCTAAACACAAGAAATAATTAAAATCATATTTGCAATTTAATATATTCAATAAATACATAAGAAGTTCCTTATGACACACTCAATAAATCGCTTCAGGAATACCTACTGACTAATCTCGAAAGACTTTATCAGACTGACAACGTTCAATAGAACTTAATTTTAAAGATGAATAATACAAGATCGGTAAAATCAAATTTATTTAAAACATATTTTAATAAAACCATACTAAAAATATAAAGCTTCAATTACTGAAATAAAAATTAATTTAATTAGATAGGCATTGTTATATTTTGAAATTTGTCACGTTGTATTTCGATATGGTGGTACCTACATACTTAATTATTCTCTAATATAGGTAATATAATTAATAAAATTTATTAATTATATTAAATTTTAAAAAATGTACATTTAATGTACATTTTTTAATAGAAACTCGTGCCTATAAATCTATAATACCGTATATAAAATATATACCTGCCAGTTTGCTATGCTGGTCCTTCAGTCAATACATTTTTACTAACTAATTTTTTATATACTATTTAAGTTTTAAGTTATTTTTGGTTTATACTTAAACCAAAAATAACGGAAAGAGTTTAATTCTTGTTTACATATTACACAAATATTATCTCACATAAACAACTGGTACATTCAAGTGTTCTAAATGTTGAATTAGTTTAATTTATCCGTCAAGTATACACAGTTCACGCCATAATATACAAGTTAGAATGTTAAGTCGGGATATGGGTACTTACAGAAGAATATATTAAACTCTAAAGTAGGCGGCCTGGTATGTATAAGGACGAACATGGTGCAGTTACTGTGTTTAAAAAAATACTATGATCCTGATAATCTGGTTAGTGAATAACTTTCATTGCGACAAGAAGTACGTATGTACTATGCACATAATATGCATAATATTGCTTTATATATAAGCATATTTAAATATATATAACACTAAAATGAATATTTTTGTAACGGCCTGGTTAGTTCAGAAACAACTTGTCCAACCGTAATACTTATTTTTTTAATTTATAGAGCATACTACAGAGAAGATGTCAAGCATATGCTTAAATGGAGTACTTTTATAAATTACCAATTTTTATAAATAACAGCAAAATGTGTGAAATTGTTGAAATTATGCACTACAGTTTCGATCCAATAAAAATATATTAAATAATATAATTATACCGAGTCTTGCTGCACATTTTTTCAATGAATATTCGATTTTATTCTAGACAGAATTCAACAACATTCGTTGGCACACATGGTTATCGAATGTTCCAATTAACCACCGACGAATCTAAATGTTTTCGTACAGTTGTTCCAAATACCACTTAGCTTTTTTTTTTCATATTTTAGCCGAATTCCAGACATACATTTTACAGACAAGTTCAAATAATTTATGATGTGACTGCCGACCGGTGGACAACCACATAATAATATTATACCTATAAAAAAAACATAATACGCAGTATAGTTTATTCAACAATAGAAAACCTGATTATTTATACGTTTATATACGACATAAAAAACTCTATATGTGATATCGAGGTTCATAGTAAGATTTTTAATTGATGTCAAGACATTTGTAAATATAATGAGTCAAACTAAATACCGAGTAAATAGAAAAATATTTATCACTCAGCTACATAATACACTACATAACACTAGCATACGTATGACTGTTATTGTTATTATTTTTTTAATTTAAAATAACCCTCGGTAATTACCATATAATGTAATAGTCGTACGCCCTAGGTGGGTATTATAAGTTAGAACTTGTAACACATTTTACATATACTATAACAGCTACAACGCGTTCATTTTTGAAAATTACTATAATCAGTATGTGCTATAATGTAATTTTAATTAATTTATTTGTTGAAATATAATGTTATTTTGGTTTTAAATGTATACCGATAAGTTGCTGATCAGTTACCAACAACAATATCCACAAAACATGATTCAGTTAAAGATTAACTAAGAATGTTATGAAAAATAAAAAAAACAAATACCAATTAATTTATAATCGTTTTGAAAACAAATCATTTGAACTAAAATACTGATTATTAATGAATACGTATGTGTATGCTTTAATTACAAATCATAATACTAGTCTCAAAACCAAACATTTTATTTATAAAACTTTCCTTAAACCTATTTGGACGCACGGACTGCATCTCTGGGGCGCGCAAAAAATCAAATATAATTAATAGACTTAAATTTTCCAAAATATTGTAGTCCGATCAATATCCAATGTGCCACTATTTATCCTCAATCTAACTTTTTATAATGATTTTGCTATAAAAATTATTGAAAAAGAAGCACGCTTCTTTAATATGCGCTTTCATAGATGATTTAAAAATTATTCTAATATACTAATAAATTATTCATCCATCTTAACGCTACTAGAAAATTCTTAACGGAGACTAAAAGGAATAGTGGTTTTTCTAAACTAATAATATTAACGCTGTAACAGAAATTAACATATAAATATTTAATAGATAATAATTAATACGTTATCGACCGAAAAAAGAGAAAAAAAATCAAGTTAAGTAAATTGTCGCTAATGGGTGGCCCATTTGGAAAATTCCTTCATGTCTATATCATTTCATTTCATTTCATTTTAGAAATCGATTATTTAAAATAAAATTTAAAAAGTGGGAAAGTAGGCAAACTTTCTATTGTATAATTGTAGTTGTCGAGTGTATTTCGTCATTGAGTAAGTCATTGTCATATATGTGTTAAATTTGAATTTCCTACAAAAAACGATTCTCTGTGAGTCTGTCAGCCTTAAAATTAGTGTAAATATTTTAAAAATATAATAATATTATTAAAATTTGAATTTAAACGCTTATGAAAAAAATTGTAATTATGTTTTATTTAAATATTTTTAAATGTTTGTTATACAGACAACATAGTAGGACTTTGTACTAAATTTTCAAAGTTTTTGACCAAGCTTAAAAATGTTAATCAACTGCCTAGAAATAGCTTCAAATAAGACAAAATATTTTGAAAACTGCAATGAGTATAGAAAATTATAATTTAAGTAACAATGAAATATTACAAGTTTCTACGGTTTATTCTTTTTGAATTGTCTAACCTACTGGTTTTACTGATAATGAAATACATATCCTTTGTAAAATCAATACATTCATCGCTCCGCTTAGAAGCTTTATTCTCACTCTATTTCAACGATGTACTAATCCCTTGGAAACCCACTGTAAAGTACCTTGGCGTATGGTTGGACAAAAGATTAATTTTGTGGTCCTACTAATCTAAACTTCAACAAGCTTATCAATGCCTAGCGATGATGTTTTCTATTCTAAACATAAGGTCTACACTAGGTACTAAAACCATGTTTCCTATTTATTTATAAGTAAATACTGCGCCCACCGCTTACATATGCCTGTCCTATTTGGAGTGAATGTGTACAAACCCACTTAAGAAAACTGCAAATATTCCGAAACAAAACTTTAAGAATAATATCAAACGCTCTGAAGATCGTAATAGAAACTTTAACATACACAATGACCTCGAAATTATTAAACTCCAAGACCGCATTAAAATTTTGGCGAAAGTTTCTACAAGTCCATTTCAAAAATCAACAGGCTCAATGCACTACCACCTCAACATAAGACCGCCACTCCAACTCCGCCAACGACGTGGATGTTCCCATTTCTTATTTATTTAAGTATCATTCTAACGTTTAGTATTAAGACACCAATAACTTAGTCACTTAGTCTCTATTTCATTATAATTTAATATTAATTAATATATTTATCACACTTAGTAAGTCATAACACGTATGTATATATTTATTATTATCATCACTAGGTATATTTCATAAAAATAAAAAAATTTAATTTAATATCAAACATGTGTTATAATAATAGCATGTTGTTAGATATTTTTTCGGTCGTGTATGTATATTTGTTTTTTGATCATAAAATTGATCCACCATTTTATCATTTCTTCCCGCGCTGATAAAAATCTAGTCCTAACCTTACATTAAAATGGATATACACTTGAATGAGATAAATGCTAACTAGAAGAGAAAGGGAATACTCAATCATCTAATCAGTGTAATAGAAACTTATGTATAGAGAGTTATGCCCGGAATTTCATCAAGCTTATAAATATCCATGAAAATATATTCATATTATCTTATTTTAAAAATAATTATATGGATAGGGAAAAATATATATTTATGAAATATACATTACAACACAGAACAGGAACGAGACATGTACGATGTGTGAGATCTACCTTGGGCCGGATCTCAGTATTTTAACACTCCTGAATAATAATAAAATACTCCAATTTTCATTGAAATAACTGAAATATAAATATTTAATTATAATGTAAAATAAGTACACTAAAAAAGAAATTACTTTGCTTACAGTTACATTTCATATTTCCATACCTACTTAACTCTGGCAAGTACCTTGTTTGTGATGTGCCACAGGATAGTATGTATTTGAACCAATTTTATTTAACTTATACATAAATTGTATTTGTGAATGTAAGTGGTTCACTACTAACATATTCTGATGACAACTATTTTCTTTTTTCTGATATAATTGGGATGCGGTGAAAGGCATAAAAAGGCAACTTGAGGTCTGGGTATAGTACACAAAAAATTAATAGTAGTTAACTAACCTTAAATATTAAGAAAACTAATTTTATGCTTTCTCCATTAATAACATTCATATGCCTATAAACAATATATTTATTCACTTTTGTAATTATCCAGACTCTACTTTTTGTAACTATCAGACAATAATTAGGGTAACACAAACAAAATATTTAGGTTTAATTATTGACTGGAATTTAAGATGGGCTATTCATATTGAAAACTTGGTAATACGCCTGAGATCAATTATATTTAAATTTTATAAACTGAATAAAATTCTACCATTAGATATTATACCTACTGTGTGTGAGTCATTGTATAAGTCTATTATGCCATATGGTCTTATATTATGGGGTGGATGTGCAGATAATGCAAACAAATCACTATTAGTGCAACAGACCTAACTGTTAGTATATATATGAATAAAAAAAAAATAAAATACATGGGTCTACATTATTAAATTACAAATCTTTTAAAGTACTGCCAGTTAGGGATCTGTATAAATTAACTGCTATTTTATTTGTCTCCAACACACATATTTTAACTAAACAAGTAAATAAAAGAGATTTTATAGCATATGATACTACTGTACGTTACACAAATAAAGAATTAAGTAAGAAATTTGTAGATTACCTAGGTCCAAATTTTTACAACTCTTTAACATTGGATTTTAAAAAAAAAGTATTGTAAATTGTAAAGCATTGAAAAATAATAGTATGTACGTCAAAAAAATTATTAAATTTTGGTTATTAAATGAACTAATGTAATTTTAGTGTATGTTTTATGTAATTATGTTAATGATAATTTTATATTTTGTACTTGTTACATTTCAGTATATTTTTTCTTTTTTTTTTTTTTTTACTGTAGTTTATCCATATTTTTATAACTTGATTTTTCTTTTTTTCAAAAAATTTTTTTCTTTGAAATTTATTTGTATACTTTTTGTTTTGATAAATAAAAAAAAATGTAGTTTGCACTGAAGGCTATTGAAGATTTATTAATTTAATGTAAATATTATAAATGTTCACAATAATAAAGTATTTATCAAATAAATTATGTTAATAATAACATGTCATATTTTAAATATAAAATATAATAATGTATATTGATATATAAGTATAATAACAGTATATACTATATAAGTATAGAGTACAGTCAAATATAGGTCTTTCAAAAATAAATTTAAAATTAAGTATAAATGGATAATGATTTTTCATATTATCAATTTGGGAAAACAAAGTACGAAAAAAAATATTAGTCTTCAGCTTACTTCAATAGCCCATAAAAAAAAAACAGAACTGGATTTACTAATACATCAAAAAGAATACAAGCAAACCGCTCATAAAACTCCAAAAAAATACTAAATACATCGAATAGAAAACAAACTAAAACAAATTTAGGCGCTAACATAAAAATAAATAAACATAACGGAAAAAAAGTAGAAAATCATTTATAACATTATACTTTAAATAACAATAATTTGTTTTAAATATCTATACAATATTATATTTTGCATATTTTAGCATTTACTAAAGACAAGAGAATGCAATTCACACAATTCTCATAATAATATGAAAAATTATTATCCATTTATACTTAATTTAAATTTATTTTTGGAAGACCTATATTTGATTATACTTTATACTTACATAATATATACTGTTATACTTATATATTAATATACATTAATACATTTTATATTTAAAATATGACATGTTAATATAATTTATTTGATAAATACTTTATAATTGTGAACATTGATAATATTTACATTAAACTAATAAATAAACGTATATTTTATTAATGTTTATACAAATTATACCCATTACAAACCCAACTACAATTCACCGCGTAGCTCTGAACTGGCGTAGGATTCGCAATTTTAGTTTAGCTTCGCCTACCGCGCTGAATTGTACTAGGGTCTGACATTACGCCACCAGCTATTGCGCGACGTCGTGACTATAATATTATAAATTTATAATGTTATCCAAGCCCACATTTAATATATACACATTTCGCCATATAACGCAATGCCAAGACAGTCGTGAAGAAGGGAACAGTGGCGTTTTTAGTCTTTATAAATTAGAATTAATAATATTATGTTCTATCACTGATTTCGAATAGCATAAATTAATACTACCATGCAATAACCAACATGCAACAATACTACCACAGTAATTAAGATATAATACTTGTTTTGTAATAAATGATGCAGGTACATAAAAATAGATTTTTTTCAATTAAATATTATTCAAAATTAATATTATAAAATATTTACCTGACGAATATCGATATATATATATATATATACATGTTTATACCAGTGCTTTCAAATCGAGTTCCGTTATTTGCATAGTCCGGAGTTGAGACCCAACGTTTAAAAATTTAAGAACATCTTGTGATGAAATCGAGGCCCGACATTTATCGTACTAAGTTATTATAATTAATGAAAGATTAATGTTTGTGAAAGACTAAGTAAACTTGTACATAAACAACTTGCTGAAAATTATACATTTACTCTGACAAATGATGATTTAAATTTAATGAGAAAAAATATTCACCAAGCCAGATGATCTTTAGAAACAAAATTATCTAAGAACACTAACGACGTTCATAAGATTTTAAAAACTTTAACTACTTATATTAAGAAATAATGAATAATTTTTATATTTCAACGAACAACATTTAAAATTTTTATTATTTTTGTTTATCACCAATTAAAGTAGTTGAGTACTTAAATAATATAATGTTTTAATATATTATTGTGATATATTATCACTACTAACTAGAGACTTAACTGTTATAGTCGTTTTTTTTCTTCTAAAGACTCAACTCACAACTGCTATAGTCATATAGTCAATTTTATTTATTATAACAATTATTATGCTTTTTTGGTTTTAGGACTCATTTTGTATGCAATCATATATATACCTATATCACTGTAAATCGTAGAGTATTATATAGGGTAGATATTGCGAAATTGTTGCACTCACAAATTAGATATTTTTATATTATAAATTTATAATGAATAGTGTAATAACCAAAATATTTAAGTATAATACATTTGTTTATTAACAATAAAATACAATTTAATATTATTTTTATTTTACACAGATCATTAATTACAGCATTCCTATATGTCGATAAATAAAACATGATATATGTAGTTATTTCTAAAATGTATAAAATTAATTTTTTTCAGCTCTTTGTTACATATAAAGGCATAATATAAAAATTGCATTATAGAATCATTTATTTTTCCGAATACCATCATTTCTTTGTTTTTTAATTAAAATGATTTATTATAGTCTGATGACGTAGTTACCATTGAAAATGTACTGATTCCTTATTTTCTTATTTGTAGCAATATATTACCCATAATATGTATAAAATGTAGATTTTATTTACATTGTGATTTTATCAATATCCATTTTACTAGAAAATGTTCTATAAACTTATAAAAAATTTAGTAAATACCTAAGAAATATTTAACACCAGTATTTATCTTCAAAATATATCTACTTTGAGGTTATGTACTTTCAAAAATGTATTATTTGAAATAAACAATGCCAGACATTAGTAGGGGTAAGAAAAATTGTCAATTTTAATCATAGTTCATAAGTCTATGATATTTATATATATATGACTGTATGGACGTTGGGTCAAAAATACTAATATTATTAAATTTTAATTTCTTTTTAGCTTGTTTAATTCTTGTCTGCCTACAGTATGTTTCTAATATATTTTTCATGATTATGTCCTAAGTTACTTTTCTCAGTTTTATTTAAAATATTATTTTTAAAAATAATTTTCAATTTCTCTTCTGCCATTCGGTGTTTTTTGATAATTTTTTTTTTTTTTTTGAAACCGTATTTAAAACCATTAATTACATAGAATTTTTTTATTTTTTACGCATAGTATCACTTCTATTTTAACGCACGAACTTAAATAACAATAAATAATATACGTGTTAGCTAGCTGTTAGGTTAGTTGTCATAAGAACTAACGATACACAAACATAACCAATTACCAATCTATAATATCATATAATATTTTATTTATACGACTATAATATCTCATATATTATTGTTATGATACAAGAACATTACCAGTTATCTTAAACCTAAAAAATATATCATAAGATTACCGAATTGTAGAATCATAATATAGCAACCAATTCGATTTGTTGTATGAATGAATGATGAAAGTAATTTTTATTGGGAACCAATTCGTATTTTTTATTTGACCTGAGAACGAGTTTTTGTACAACCAATAGATTATACTATGATTATACTACTTAGTATAGTATACAATGTAAGAAATAAACATTTTGCCTCAGCCCCTCGAGAAAGTAAACCTAAAATTAATATAAATATAAAAAATTATTTATCTAATTATTTTAACCTTGAGGTAAATATACAATCAATTTAAATTGATTATACCCATTGATAAATAACTAATTATAGTATATAAATAGCGTATTAACTGTTGCTAAATCATGACATGGGATAAATAAAATTAAAAATAAATTTTATTTAATTTAATCTGTGGTCATGAAAATAACTTATTATATTATTAATAATTGTTATCACTAGGGAACGGATTTTAATTTAGTTTATAAGGAAAAATATTGAAATGTACCTTACTTATATTGCTATATTTATTTAAAATTGTTAATTCTTAAAACTCGATGAAAATTTTATTTTCCGTATAATACATTATATTAGGAATAAGTGAACAAAAACAAAATTGTTTATTTGAATATAAAATAAAATGATAAAATGATATCATTTTACATTAAATTTTTTACAACTTTTTTTAAAAGTGATATAAAACAATAACATTTTTTTCTTGTTTACGAAATCGCTGTTTTTGATCAAGTGAAAAACCATTGAAAATTATATGCATATTTGAATTTTTATTTTCGTAATTGTCGGAATACTCACGTGTTCCTTACGATAAAGCGATAAAATAACTACAGCTTTATTTATATAAGAAATATGACTTTATCGTGGAAAAATTAAAAAATATTTATTTACCTGTACTAAAATATTTAAAATAAATAACTGCTGTGAATATATTGAAAAATAATGTCATGAAACGTACTCAACTGTAATCAACTTTTCTGCATTCAAAGTATATTGAAATATTAATTTAAAAGATTAAAGAGGCTAGAGCGTAGTATATTTTAAGGAGTAATATTAAACAATTTGTATGACATATTACATGAGCTGTGTCAATATGTGAGTAATAAATTAACATTAATGTGTATAATTTGTTATCGCTTTTAACTTCACGTAGGTGCATATTATTGTACATGTCAATACGTTGCGGAAAATAAAATATAATATTTTTGTTTGCATTACATAAAAACTACTAAAAGTAGTAGTATATTAAACAAACTTCCTGAAGTTTAATTGTAATTTCGAAAAAATGGCTGAATTCATAGGTTTCTACACTAGACTATTTAGGAATCATTTTTTCTACTTAAAATCTGATGTGCTCAAAATAAATACAAATGTAATGCAATTATTTCACGGAATTTCAAAAATAATATCTTAATTTTAAGATTTTTAAAATTGAAAATTTTAAATCGATTTCCTAAATAGTCTAGATATTTTTTTAAAAAACTCATACATATTGTATTAAAAATTTAAATCAGACATTGTGAAGTACCTATGTGCAAGGCTGTAATCAGGGGAAGGTTTTTAGGGTTCAACCCCCCCCCAAAAAAAAAAAAAAAAAAATGTCCCAAGCTTATTTACGATTTAAAATGTGTTAGTCAAAAAATATATTAATCATCTAACCCCTCCCCCTCACATAAAAAAAAATTTTTTTGCTGGTTACAACCTTGCCTATGTGTAATATACTAGGTACTGCTTATTGGTCTAAAATGTATGAAAAATACGTGTGCTGCGATACCCTTTCTGTTCCTTAGTTATCACTTATCATTTTTTTAATAAAATATGTTAAAGAACAAATTTTAGCTAAATATTTTACTAAAAGAGTGTTCTACATAATATTGTAAAACTATTTTACAACAACAAAAATAGGTGGGAAAATAGGTATCGTTCTGCTGTATAGTTATTTTAATGCTTTATTCTGTGATTAACAAATAAATATGATATATAATACTATATTTAATGAGTGTAAGATTTACTTATTTATTTGATATTAACTATCACATTGCAAACTTTCGGAATATATGACTTTATGGAATTAAATAATAATAAATTCCCTGAATCAAGTTAAACCCAATAAATAAAGTGTAATAAACAGTTAAACAAAGATAAGTATGACACGTCCACACAAAATTATTGTTTGAATTTACTTTAGATACTTTTTAGTGTATACAAATTCTTACTCAATTATATATAAAATATAATATAAACTAATATATATATAAAATACTTTTAACGAATGACAAAATATTGTTGCTTAAAATTAATAAGAATAAAATAGAAAATATAATCATAATAATTTATATTTCTTAATTGGCAGGTACTATTATAAATTATTTCACTAAATGGACACAAAGTTATAATAACTATAGTAAAATTATAAAAATATGTTTGTAAAAATGCATATTTAAATTCTTAGGACATAGTTAAAAGTACATTCATAATTATCATTTAGTTTTATAAATTAAAATATATAATTTTAATTTTTTAATGTATTTTTCATTAACATAAATATACTAATAATTTTAATAAATTATCATTATTATTAACAATTGTCATATAAAAATATTATACAGTTTGTAATTTAAAAGAAATAATTTTAAATCTAATACTGAAATATAATTTTTTAATGTTATATTTGTTTTTCATAAATACTTAAAGTTTTGGGCTTTATTTTTCTACTGTTCATTCTACACATGGTTATATATTTTTAATATAATCGATAGTGATAGTTTGTATTAATTACTATAGCCAATTTACTACCTGTTAATTTAATTTTTTATTAGAACACAAGTAATATGGCACACTACCATTGAGATATCTAAATATCAAGTCATCCAGGCATACAGCTACCATTAATTCGAATCTACTCTCTATATGAAATATAAAATAAAACAATTCTAACTTCTAAGTACTATACGTCTATAAATATCTCGTTTCAGAATTATTTACGAGTAATGATATAATATATTCAGCGTTAACATAAAAATATTTATATAAATGAAAATAATTCACACAATTGCGATTTATTGTACCTATACATTCATTTAGTCATCCAATAAAACATAGGTAACTATAATCTTTTCACATCAAATACTTCATTATGTCATTATAAAACTATTTGAATAAAAAAAAATATATATTATAGGTAAATTATATATGTTATCATTCATATTATATTATTATGATGTGTGGAATATCTTTGTTGAAAATGCTACTAAAAAATACTTAATCGCCATAAAGCATATTTTTTTAACGAGCTGAAGTTATTATAAGTATAAGTTATAATAATAATACCTAATTAGGTATACATATCTGGAGTCGTATTTTTGATGAGATTTGATTTGAATTGATGACAATGTCCACTATAACGTTAACTATGTCGTACGGCTTCAGGCGTTTGAAGCATCTTTGAGAGTTGTTAAAAAGTTGTTCAGCAGCCACATTTGTGTACAACTATAGTCTATTCACATGTTTATAAACGAATTTCTTGATTTTTTCATTAATAATTGATATAGATACCTATTAAGATTACGATGATTATCTTTATTCCTATCAAACCCGGTAAATTTCGGTTATAGTGGGTACAGTTTAACATTATACAATAAATAATAACATTATAATTTAAAGTCTCGTCACAGAACCTAATAACAATTGTTTTGCTATTTAATAATAAAGTAATAAATAAATTACAATAGATATTCAAACATTCGTAATGTTCTTCACTATGGCTTAATGAACATAGAGCAATATACATTTATTTCGTTTTTATACTAGGAAGGTTTCTTTATATTGACTAACCAATGAGAAGGGCTCTTAGTTTGAATATTTTTAAGAATAATTCTAAAAATGCAAAACCAAACTATTCCGATCATGGTACACACAGCCGTCTCTACATAATAGCCGTTCACTATAACAATACAATCCCCTCCATTTTGTTCACACATCTAAAAAATAATAAAAAATAATATAATAATATTATAATCAAAAAACAAAAAAAAAAATTAGTAATTAGGTACAAATAGAATAAAAAATTATTTTAAATACTGATTTCAGTACCATTAAATCATTTAAATTAAAAAAAAAATTGAAACAAAGACTACAAAGTAAAAACTATAATTTATACCTACATTTCAAAAAATTAACACAACAAGTAAATAATACTCTTTTATCTGCTTTGTATTTTGTCTATTTAAAATCATTCACATTACAATTCGTATTATGTTGTCAAATGAAATTCTTTATAATTTTGAATATTTGTGATTGTAACCTACCATAAACCAGCCCGTGGCCACATATTATACAAGCCTCGATTTTATGTTTAAAATTTAAATACAATTATCAACTAGTCCATAAAAAAACTAAACAAAACATTTTTAAGAATGTTATCATGTACTAACATATAATATTCTTAATTATTGACTTGACATTGCTTATATTAATCAACTAATTATATTTGAATTTCTTACGTTTTTTAGATTTGGTGTAGAGCAATTATTTATGTGATCTAATGAACATTCTTTAAACGTTAGGAAATCTATCAATCCAATAGCGACCGAAGACGACCATGCTCCTCCCAAATTTGAAAGTGTATTCAATAATGTCATGTAGGTACCGCCAAAACGTGAATCACTTATTCTAGAGAAAAAAGCTAATATAGCTACAGTCATAACATTAGATAGAATCTATAAAAAAAAAAACACAAAGTTATTAATAAACATAAAATATTTTTCTTAATTGCTATTAAAATTTTTAACAGTATATATTGAATTAAAATTATGTTAATTTGAGTCACCTATTAATTAATTCATAGTTATTACTCACATCATGTATTGATAATATAAATACTAAAAGAACATAGTAATATATTGGAATATTAATAAACCCATTCGTTGTTATCAATGTCGGTGTATAATAAATGAACGCCACAAACGAAATATTCCATAGTAATCTGAAATTAAAATAAAACCACTTAAATAAGAAGATAATTTATTATGTTTTATTTTCTTGCAAAATGGATAAAAGTATTTAACAGCACCATAAATACAGTGACAGTAAAATAATGCGACAATAATAATATGTTTAAATCACTTAAAATGATTCACATACTAAATAAAATACTAGATTTTATATATATATTACGAATACAGGGTAATTCACCAAATATACTCATTCCTCCCCCATCCTTCTTTTTCTTTAATAATGCAGTTATTAGCATCTGGTTTTTGAAATTGCTATATATACTAAATACTTTAAATTCACATACTAAAAATATATACTAGGAACATATATATGCAGAGCGATTCACTAAGCATGTTCACCTCCATTTTTTCCTTCAATAATGAATTTATTTAAATTCTGATTCTTACATTTTTCAAATATCCTACTTAAAGACCCTATTTTCAAATTGTTAAAATTGTATGTACTACTTAAGAAGTACCATGTGATACATACATCCATTGTTCAAAAAAGAACTTCTCTTTTTTACTGTAAAATATTTATTAGATAATATTTTTGAAATATTGATGTATTTAGTTCAAAATTTGAACAAGTAGCTTCTTAATTATTAAAATATTAATACTAAGTATAATAGTTTGTGAAGATGGTTTTACAAAAATAAAATAGATGCAATATTTGAACTAGTATTTATTATACTTAAACCATTTTTACAAAAAAAATGTAAATGTATAAATGTTGATAGATCATGAAATTACAAATCAATATTTTTAAAGAATTGTCATGATGCTATAGAAAACGAGTTCTCGCATATATTTCTTTATGATATATAGAATTACATTTCTTACGACTGTTAGCTGGTTTTCTAAAAAACTATTGGAAAATTCTAAATACTCAATTTATAGCTATAATCTAACGTACAAAGTCTTCTGATATACCAGATGATACATTTTAGTATCTAAACTCATTATTTCAAAAAGTTTAAAAACTTTTTGAAATAATTTTGAAAATAATCTTTTCATATAACTTTATGTCATTCTAAAACAATATTTCTGAAAAATAAAATATCATCTTTATCATTTATTAAGTTTTTACTTTTAAATAACACCATATATTTTTTATTTCATATTCTATTGCAGAATATTATTTAGAAAATTCTTTGAAATTACACAAAATTATGTGAAAATAATATTTTTGAAAAATAATTTTTCAAAATAACGAGTGTAGATGGATCATTTTGTATAAATCAAAAATAAAGAAGTTTATGAAGTTTTCCATATAAATTTCTATTTAAAAATACTCGTCGGAAAAAACATATCGTTATATAAAATTAATACTTCAGTTTTCGCCAAATCTAAAAGTCTAAACAAAACAAAACTTTATTTAACTAAATTTAACTTTAACTTTATTTAACTTTTTAACTAAATTTTATTTATTTATTTATTCATTAATAAGGCTTCAGTGAGTGAATATATAAGTTAGAATTAACATCAAATCATATATCTGTAAGTAGGTTATTACCTTGGTAAATATGACGTATATAAGGATCAATGGAATGTGTTGACACGACAATATCATCAACACTAAATACTAATTAATTTTCAATGCAGGTTTAGTAGGACACAGTATGACACATTACAATGTAGCAATATTGTTTTGGTAATAGAATGATTATATTATATATTGTGTGTAGAAATATTAACACCATCTAGAATTATATATAGAAATGATGATATATTTTGATTCATAATTGTTTGCCATATTCCATTTGTAGTATTTCTTAATGATTTCTACTTATTGGGCAAACTTTTTAGTCTTACGACACTACTCAACATAGGAAGATTAAATAGGTATAAGTTAATCATAAAAAGTACCCTATCTACAATGTAAATTTGATTTAAAACGCAAATAACTAGGAATAGATACTTGTTTATTTGTTTCTATAATGATTTTGTTACCTTCAAAGTACAGTGCAACCACAATTTGACCCAATTGTCAAATGGAGCTATGGAGCATAACAAAACCGTAGTCGAAATGCATATCCGGTCATTAATGATCTTTAATAATTATAGTAGAATTGTTAAAAAGTTATAATATTACTAATAACTAAATATTGATTTATTTTTTGTTTATTAAACTGTTGAATAGTTATGTCATCCAATATTATAGTTATTAAAATTTATTTACCTGATGGGTGTTGCTGTTAGGTATACGTTCATCGGTTTTGGACCAGAAGTGTATTTTGCTACAATAAGTGGCAGAATAATTTTTACAATAAACATTGTTGTGTGTATAACCATAATGTTGTCTTTTGGTACTCCCGCGTCAATGAGTTTCAAAATCGACACACTATCAGTTGCAGCAAATCCAATCTTCAATAATATATACAATACACATTGTTCATGATGGATAAAAGTATAAAAATGTAAGCAAGTGGGTACTATTATGCTGTACAGTAGGTATCGAGTGGGTCACTATAATGGATATGATTTGAAATCAATGATATAATTGCATACAAAAAACAATTTTGAGCAGATACAGCTAGTCCGCCTATATTAATAAAAATATTTTATCATATTTTTGCAATTAAAATAATTTATTTTATTATAAATAATAAAGTAAATCTTTTAGATTCTTTGATTACAGTATTAACTTATTATGAGAAACATTTTTAAAATGTTTAGTACTTAGATATGAAAATTAAACAATTTATAATTATTTGAGTTCAAGATACTTTAAGGACTTTCTCACTAGAAAAGATACTAAATTTGAAAATCTGAGCATTATATCAACGACTTATCGAGTATACAGACACAAAAAAAACCAATACATTCATCGCTCCTCTCAGAATCTAAAATTAAATTAAAATTATACTACACATCGATTTTATAGAATGTATTACTACCAATTCAACTGAACTTAAATAGTTCAATAATATGTAATGATATCAGTATGGAAGACTTGAAATAAAAATGTAAAATATATATTAGATACATATAAAACATAATAAAAAGAGATATTAATTAATTATAGAACCAACGTAAATAGAATATTTCAAAAATCAATGGTTTAAGTGAAGACTTTAAATTAATCAGATTAATATATAAACAATAACGCTTTGGTTTGATATCTATATATTTACCTTTGCTGTCAGCAATGCTAATGCCAATAATTGAATACTAGGAAGTTTTAATATATCCCATAGTAGTGAATAGTTTTGAACAATGTTGAGTTTTACATGATCTTCCTCTAGTCTGTTATCTTTTTCTTTTTTAAAAATTGCAATCAATGTAGTTATTAATATAAAAAGAATACCCCAAACATAGAATAAATCTGTTAAAATCAAGAAAAGTTAATATTTTATATTTTGACAGACGGGTTTTTTTTTATTATCCGATCATAATCAAACTTATAAATCCACTATAAATCTGAGAAAATGGATTTTACTCGCTTACATTTCATAGTGAACACTCCTCCCACATCTGGCGTAATTCGTAAGTACTTGTTGCTAAAGTCTTCTGACGTCAATAACACGGAAAACACAGAACTTATCATTATGCCCATCACTTGACCCGTTGCATTGCAAGTAGATGCATAGCCTACGTTATTCCTGTGTGATATGGAAATTATTATAATTACTATTTCATACCTATTCGAAATAATAAAAAAGTAATAATAACACCGACTTCTTTAGCATTGTCAGTGCCCAACCGTCGACGACTATGTCTTGCGTGGCGGCCAAGATTTTCGCGAAAAAAAATACTGATACCAATTTCAATATATCGGGTTTTCGCGTTTCTGGCAACCATTCTTCAATATTTCCAGCCATATAAATGAAGCATGCTCCTATTCGACACAAATTATTTTAAACAGCGCACCACTGTATACTTTGTCATATTGAAATACATTTATGAACTAATTTAAAAAATATATCATGCAATATCATTCGGTTAGTGTTTTTTTAAACGACTAAGGTTGTGAATTACACATATCAACGCGCAGCTGATATACACGAATCATAACTTACACTGAAGAGTTTAGATATATGTGTGTAACGTTAACATTTATAATTATACACGCACCCATTAAATATTGAACTGGTATGAGCCAAGATTTTCGTCTTCCCATCCTTTGTACGTACAGTGCGTCTACCAAAGGGGCCCATATCAGTTTTAAGCTAAATGGCCATGCAACCAAACTGAATAAAGCCTAGAAATAAACACGACCGCGTTTATGTTATAATGGCCATATTTACAGTTTCGTAGATTTAGATACAAGTGTATCATATAATATTAATCGCAATAATATAGACACGAAATTGTTTAATGTCAAATCAGATATTTACTTGATCTTTATAAGATACGTTTTTGTTGCTTTGCAAAATTATCGGCATTGCAGATGCTATGCCTAATGGTATGCCTTGCATCGTATACAGCAACAATAATAAGAAAAAATTCAACCAATCTCCTTTTAAATTCGGCTTATCGACCAAATTCAAATCGTTCGTCACTGCCACAGGTTTTTGTAGTTCATCTCCGATTTTTGGTACAGTCATGATTTGTTAATTCTTCGTTAACTCGCGCACGTGATCCAGGACAAACGACGAGTGGACAAAAATGAAATTGTTTCGATCGCTGCACTTTTCGTACTAAAGAGAAAGGAAAAGAATACGTGCGTTTTAAATTTGAAGCTTATGGACGACCTACAAAATAACCAAAATCATAATCAATGTCATCAGGTATGTACAGCTAATCATAGTCGAGTAGCTTAAAAAAAATACTAATTGTAAAAACGATGTATTGAGTCTTGTGTCTTAACATTTAGTAAGTAATTTTAAGTTATTTAAATTACATAAATGTGTTTCACAGGATGATTTACTTATTTTTAATAAAATTCCTATTTTTAAATTTTTAAATAGATACCTATCATACTTAATTCCAAAAACTTACTTTTTTTTATTACGGAATGTTCAGTGTTGATCTAAACTTTTTTTTCAAATGAAAACCACTTTTTGACTGTAATTTTTAAAGGTTAACTACAGTTTAAATAACTAAATTTTAGTTATGACAAATTAAATTAAATCAAAATATAAATTGTATACAATATTTGAATTCTATAGTCTAAGGCGCATAACACAGACACTATGATGGTATATTTAGTATTCATTAAATAATTTGCTTGGTAGGTACTAAGTATTTATCACTTCAAAACGTGGAGTGGAAAGGGAATATGATATAATAACAAGTGTCACCTGGATAATAACATTGGTTTCATTATACAATCTTAACATTCAATACTATTTATTCTGGCCAATCCACAATATTATTAAATAATTTATGAAGACATTTTAAATTTAACCTTTTTAATCGATTATTTAATTTAACAATAATAAAAAAAAAATCCACATAAAATTATTTTAGTCGGGAAAAGGTTTTACATACGTGTTATATTGAAAGCATAAGAAACGATTTGTACTTTAAATAGATTATTTGTGTTAAAAATACAGTTATGATTTAAAGCGCCATAATAAACTTTCATAATATTATAAATTCGATCGTACTAAGGTGAAATATAAAAGTCTGGAAACATATTCATTGTAAAATCTTCAAATAAACATTTCATAAAACCTAATTATTTTATTTTTAATGAAATCTCGTTATATATATATATATATATATTATAATGAGATCAAATAAATATATCAGATCCAATCTTATTATCCTTTATATTTTATTCAATCATGTAATAACTTAAAAACATTATCTAAAAACAATGTTTTAGGGGGGCATAACTTATTTAAGTATATAATACTATATTCGTAAAAATCAAGTAGAAACAATTAGGATTTGTCATATTGTGGTGTTTATAAGCGGAAATCGAATGGTTAGCTGAAGAGGATTTCATCTCACATTAAAGATGATTTTTTTTTTTACTATTTATGCAATTTATGCTTTTTGCTGTTAATATTAAATACTTAAATAGCCTTCATTTAAAACACTTTATAAAATAAACTAAAATAAAATAATGCAAATTAAAAACAGAAGATTAAATCCAATAATAAAAGAAAAAAAGTTAAGTCAGCATGGTTTAAAAATAAATTATTTATCTTATACACTAAGTAAAAGTAAAATTATAATCTATAGTAATAATACTAACGACAATCAATAATAGCTTAATTAATTATACACATAAATAGACATTCAGATTACGAAGTGTAACTAAACGGTATACCTAAAAATAATTATTGATATAATATTAAAATAATAAAATTACTATACATTAACCTATAATAGCTCATTCATTCGCAAGATAACTTTCGCCATATCTTTGGTACCACTGAGTATTCATTTATTTTGTTTTCTTCACATTAACCATCCAATGAGAAGAGCTCGTAACTTAAGCATTTTTAAAATTACATCTGAAAATACTGTACCAAACAACATACACAGAGCCACTATTACCATTCACTGTTACAATACAACTACCTTGATTTGTCTTACATGTATTTAACGAAGAAAAAAAGCGAGCATGAACCATTTGGGGCGAGTGTTTAGTGTTTTTTTTTATATAAAAAATACCATTTGCAAAAATAAGTTTGAATAAATATTTATAGATCATTTAATTTATATATATTGTATAGTAATGTATAAAGATGTAAGCTTGAAAATGTAATATATTTTTCTTAACATAATTAACTCTTGAGATTGCACGATTGGTACAATAATACAGTTAGCTTAAATTGTAATATGTATAACGTCAAACAAAATACTTAGATTTAAAAAAATAATTATTATTATTTTTTAAAATTTGTATTATTAAATTAAAAATCGAACGACTATGAATATGAACTAAATTTAAAATATATACCTGCATGTTAAATAATAAAACATATTATTTATCAACTATCAATTATACATAGCTGTGACTATGATCTTGTGTTAAAACTAAATACAATGTAATTTATGAAAACTATTTAAAAAAAGTAGTTAGTGTAAAATTGTGGCAAAAACTCAAACAATAAAAAAAAAATTAAAATCAATGAATAACAAAAAGAAGGTTAAATCAATAAATTAAGAAAACTTTGAAAAAAAACTAACAAAATGTTTTAACTATAGATAAAAATTCACATTTATTACCGATATAAATGTATTTGTATTTCCTATATTATGTTCTATACAGCAACCTAAAATAATGGGTAAATAATAGGTATTAAAATAGGCAAATGGTAATATAAGTACACAAGTTTAAATATAATTATGAAGGTTAAACATACAATCACTTAAATCATAAACTACAATCACTAATAATTTTAATGTATTTATTTGATAAATTATAAAATTGAATCATAAATAATTATAAATATTTACATTACTAGTATCTAATGTAGGTACATTGTCATAGTTAAAAAAATAAAATAAAATCACAAAAGTACGATATACATAATTAATAATAAATTCTAAATTTAAAAATATATTGGTAACATTATAATATAATAATTTATAATGGATACAGTAAAAAATTAATAAAATAAAATCACACCCATATTAAATTCTATTTCGCTCACGCAGGTAAGAATTATTTTATTGGTTATTTCAAATGGTATAAATATTAGTAGTCTAAATAATGGATTATTTATTTTATGGTTAAAAGAATTACACTCGCCCAGACGACCACCACCCGCAGCATAGGGAAACTTGGTGTGCACGATTGAGAACTTTTTACCTTTTTGATAGCACGATTGAGAATGATTGTGGGCAGATCAAAGAAGCAATATTTTGTACCTTATATTCAAACGATTGAAAACAATTTTTCGAGCGACGTTGCCGTTTATCTTAATGTTTAGTAATAAAGATAATAAATATGATATTGCGGTTAGATATTCTAAAATTATTACCAAATGCAGTTGTTTGGTGGATACTGCGATAACAACGTAATATAGTGTAATATTAAGTATGGTGGAAAACTTTAAAATTATAATGTCTGAACGCAAAAAAGATCTTGCAGTATTGAATAATGATAAATATTCATTTTTAAGACAACGCAAAGACGGATTAATGAAATGGAAATGTTCCAATAACAGTTATAGTGCCAGTTTATAACGAAAATGGATAAAACTTTTCACTCATCAAATGGTAAACATGTAAACCATGTAAGTAATAATAATCAAAAAATTGAAAGACAGATTTTAAAAGAAAATTCTAAACGAAAAGTTGAAAAAAATACATCTATAAGACTTTTAAAAATTATTAGAACTGAGTTACTAAATAGTGACTTACCAAATATTACGAACAATGATATTACATCAGGCAACTACTACCTTAAACATTAAACAGGGCAATACTTCCTTGATATTTAGCAAATTTATTAAAAAATTTAGATCGAAAAAACATTTTAAATTTGAAGGAGTTGTTAAATTTTAATTATAAAATTATAAAATTGTAAAAACTTAAACTTAGAAAAAAAAATCAATTAGTTTTAATTTTTTTTTGTGGATTGTAACATGTGAATAATCATTTATTATCAACAATCATAAAAAAAAACTAATATAAATTTTATTATAACTATAAATAGTTTAAAATGAATCAAAATTTAATGATATGTAGAAAATGCTAATATGCACATTAGATCAAAATATCTGGACTAATATCTAGGTAAGGTTATTGTTTTAATATAACACCCAAAAATAAAATAATTTTGTAAAAAACTGGTTTTGAATAAAAAATATTCGTTTTTCATTAATATTTTTTGAATATTTTCCAAAAATTTTGAAAACTATTGAAAATTTTCAATTTTGACCTCTTAAATACACCAACTAGATTCACTTTCGTACCAGAAAAATCACTAAGTTGAAAATCAAAGCTTTATTTAGACTACTTATCGTGTATACAGACACAAAATTTTTTTTTATAAAAAAAACACATATATAAAATCAATATTTCAAATCAAATCAAATCATTTATTGCTTTGCTCAGAATCTAAAAATTGTTAATATTCTTAATTTTTAATTATTTTAGGGTACTAAAATTACAATTTTCTTAAGAAGAAAAATGTCGCAAATTACAATTTTTGTAAGATTGCACAGATTTGCATAACGTCCTTTTATCTAGTTTTATGTACTAGAAATTATAACCTTAAAAAGTATCGTAAATTACCAAAATTGATTATTAGAGATGGAGCAAATTACATTTTTTTTTTTTATTTTATTTTATTTTTTTTTTTTTTTTGGTACAAATAAAGATTGAAGTTAAAACTGAATTAAATCTCTTTTCTAATTTCTATTGTATAATATTAATATATTATGCTCATATGCCTATGTTGGTAAAAGATACCATAATTACTAAATCATACTCCATATGCCCATGCATATTCTACCACCAAGGCGTCATTGTGTCAAACGACGAATAAAAGCCCATTGCAAAAATATGGAGTGCGGCTCACCAAGAAATTTCAGGTTTCCCGATATGCCATCTGCCTATGTCCCATAAAGTTTTATACATTAATATATTATGAATATTTAGCTCACATATTATGTAATACTATAAAGCACAGATTTAGTAAGATATAGCCACGTAAATACGTAAATAAATCTAATCTCTGATTATACTATACATAGTTACATGCAACAAATAATATTTGTAATAATGTTTTGTATAATGTTTTTAAACAATTAAAAATTAAACTGAAATTGTGTAATTCAATTTATTACTCAATCTATTAATCGTGTCAATAGCATGAATCATTAAATAAAATCTAATAGACTAAGTTGTTAGAGATTGTTATTCTATAACAACCAAATAGGCCATGTGATTCAAGGCTTTGGTTTTATAATAAGTCAAATAAATAAAAAAAATAATCTTGTCTATGCAAATGCAAAATATTGTATAAAAACCAACAGTTTATTATTTTTGTTATTATTATTATTATTATTACTATTATGTTATCGCCAACAAACGTATTAGAAAAAAATGTTCTTTTGAATTCATTGTAAATCTTCTATAAATTATAGAAAATATAAATTACATTAAAAAAATAGTATTATAAAATAACAAATAAACAGTGTGTTATTATTTTTTGTATTTATTTTCTCTTTAATTATTTGTAATGCATGATTGTCATATGCTTTGCAGATTGGATTTAGATTAATTATTCTTATAATTTAATGAATATTCATTGAAAGTTAAAAAATCTATCATTGAGGTCGCAAGCAAAGTCGACAACGATAATTCCAAGTTTGAAAATGTATTCAATAATGTTATGTAAGTACCACTAAAACGAGGATCACTTATCCGATTGAATAAAGTAAATTTTAACCACTCTCATAATAATGAGTAGAATCTATAAAATATAAATTAGGGATAGATAAGTTATTTAAGTTAAATATTTACTATATATATTGTAGCTTATTAAAAAATTTCTTGAGTAGTAATTTCTTTTCATTCATTTTTAAATTTCGAAAGTTGTTACTTAGTCAAAACTAATTTTAACTTAATATTTCCTTCATTTGGAATATAACTGTACTTAATATAACTCACATTATAGTAAGTAAGTAGTTAGTAACTCACATTATTTACTATGAATATAAATTCTAAAATTACAGAGTAATATATTGGAATATCTATGTTTTTATAATTTTGTTGCATAATATATAAACACAACAAACATAATGTTCCAAATTAATCTAAACAATATTATATTTAAAATAGTTTAAACAAAAAATACTACGAATATCTGTAAAAAAAAATTGAATTAGTTGTTACTTGTTAGTATGTTGAAACGAACGATTCTAGAATCAGAACAAAAACTCAGCAGATGCCAGAATTTACTGTCTCTTGCAAGTACTTATTTTTATATTTTGATTTTCACCTTTGCTAGGTATTAACAATGCACCGACAATTGTCGAATTTTAAACTGCAACTAAATCGCAGTAAAAAATACATAGTAGCACATTTCAATGAATTTGTATTATGGTTTATTAACTATTAACATACTTAGTTAAATGTCTTATAAGTTATACAACCTTATGAGGACCATTTTCATTGATTTTGTCATGAAAATTTTGTATTAGGTTTTCCATATAGTTACCACACTATTTTTATATAAATTTATTTACCTGAAAGTGTCATTTTTAAATATACATTCATTTGTTTAGGTCCTGTTGTATATTTTTTTGATACAATAAAATGCATAGTAATTTTGAAGGTTACCAGGGTGCTGGTGTGACGTAACGACAGTAGTTGACATCAAAAATTAAAAATCAGATCTTCATTGTAAATTAAAAAAAAAAAAGTTAGCACAGTTACATTTCGTTTCGAAATTATTATAAAATATTGAGAAAGTATCATTACAAAGTCAGAGGTGCTGAAGTGGCGTAGCTAATTATTAAATTATGTCATAAATGGTCTAAATGGTCAGTGGTTATGTGGATTATGTGAATAAAAATTAGAGCTCTCAAATTTGAACGTGAATTAAGATTCACATGATCACGTGTTTTTTCTTCAAGTGTACTTAAATTTAAAAATCCGTGTATATAATTCACGTGTAGTTAATTAGTAAATCACGGATATTTATTTCATGTGGGTTTAAAACATAATATTTACTGAATTCATTAAATTTTAATAATATATTTAAAAAGATATGTTAATAATTTCCATAAAAACTAAAAGAATTTATACCTACTATCCTAAAAATAAATGTTTCATAAACAGTATTATGGTAAAATGACGGGACGGGTAGATTAATGTATATACTACGCAATATGTGCACGACAACGACTTAGAAATTTCTACGAATCGTTGAAGCCTACGGTTTTACTAGTTTATTATAGTCATTTTTTTTAATTGTTATTTAATGAAGCCTTGATGAGACAATCTCGGATTCACGGTAAATGTGTACTATTGGCATTAAAATATTTTTATTTTTTTTTTTTATTTTTATTTAAGAAATCTACAATCTATACAAGAGTTGGTATAATGAGTAGGTTTGATGAGTGAAGTTAAAATGGCATGAGTAGTGTGATTAGGGAAGATACCCAATGGTAACACCCTATGTGACAGAGTAACAATGAAAAGAGAGAGAGAAGAGAGAAAAAAAATATACATATAAATATAAATAAGTAATAAAATAAATAATTAGTTTGAGGTTTGAAGGTATTACCTGGTAGCGACCTCAAGCACTTATTAAGCTCACTTATTAAAGAAAATCTCTACACCATTACCTTTTAAGTCTACGGCGCGGGTTACTAAGAAGTGTGTTAGTTGATAATTTAGAAATTAGTGGATTTGTGTGTTGTTGGAGTTTGTTGTGGAGTCTGGTGTAGTATAGTTTGGAAATTTGGTTAAGATTTTGGATTTTGAGATCTTTGTGGAGATTATTGTTGTTGAAGTACCAGGGTGCAAATACAACTAGGCGAAGGCAAATCGACTGAAAGGCTTGGATTGTACGGGTGTTTGAGGATTTAGCGGCACCCCATAATTGGACGCCATAGGTCCATAGTGGCCTGAGTAGTGACTTATAGATTAGAAGTTTGGTGTTGATGTTCATTTTGGATTTCAGTAAAGGTCTAAGGAGGTGGAGTCGGGTATTAAGGGCTTTTCGTTTGGCTTTTAGGTGGGGATTCCAGGTAAGTTTACTGTCGAGGATGAGGCCAAGATATTTGGCTTCAAAGTAGGAAGGGATTGGGATGTTGCTTAATGTGACTGCGGGGCAAGATCCTTTTTTGAGGGTGAACGTTATGAAGGAGGACTTGGTTTGATTGATTTTAATCCTCCATCTTTTTGTTCAGAGGTCGATTATGTTGAGGTGTCTTTGTAACATACTAGAAACGGTGTTTGGGTTTTCGTTGGGGGCTACAATCGCCGTATCATCTGCATAGGAACCGAGTTCAGTAAAGGAAGTTTTAGGGATGTCGTGCGTAAAGATATTGTACAGAAAAGGAGCAATATCGCTGCCTTGGGGAACTCCAGCTAAGATATTGTAGTAGTTTGAGTAGCTAGAGTTCTGGCGTACGACGAATGTACGATCGCTCAAATATGATTTAACCAATAAGAAGTAAGGCGCAGGCAGAAATTGTTTAAGTTTGAAGAGTAGGCCATCAAACCATACTCTATCAAACGCTTGTGCGACGTCCAGAAAGACGACAGCGCAGTAATGCTTTTTCTCTAGAGAAACTGAGATAGTGTCTACTAATCCGTGGAGTTGATGAATGGTAGAGTGATTGGGCCTGAATCCAAATTGAGTGTCAGGGATAATTTTTGCCGAAATAGCTAATGGTATGAGCCTCTTTAATAGGATTTTTTCGAATACTTTAGATAATGTTGGGAGTAAACTTATAGGGCGATAAGAGGTTACTTTTTCGGGAGGTTTGTAGGGTTTTTGGATCATTATTATCTCTGAGAATTTCCAGGTAAGGGGGAAATAGGATAAACGCAGCATTGCGTTGTATATATAGGAAAGTAATATGATTACTTTTTTAGGTAGGTTTTTGGCAGTACGATTTGTAATTCGGTCAAACCCAGGGGCTTTTCTGCTATGGAGTTTTTTTATAATGAATTCGATTTCACCGGGACTTGTGTATTTGGCTGGTAGAAAGACGGGTAATGCAGACTCTAAGAAATGTGTAACAATTTGGCTTTGAGTGGGATTTAGGGTTATGTCATGTGGGGTAAAGGTTTGGGATAGATGTTGGCCAAATAGGTTGGCTTTTTCTGTATCAGAAACCGCCCATGAGTTATCTTCTTTACGGAGGGGAGAGGAAGTTGAGATAGTTTTTAGGATTTTTTTTGTCGTTTTCCATAGACAAGAGTTATGAGTTGATAGGTTTTGGATAAATTGTTGATAAGTGATGGAGTTGTGATGTTGGAATGCTTTCCTTAGTTTATTATTTAGTTGATTGTAAGTGAGTTTGTCGATGGGGTATTTGTGCCTTTGCCACCGGGATCTTGCTTTTCGTTTTTCACGGAGAAGATATTTTATATGATTTGGAAGTAGGTTATTAGGGTGAATTGTGCTTTGTGATTTGCTAGGTGAATGCATTCCTGGATATCTGAAGTGAGCTTTTGAATAGCGCTGTCAATGTCTTCGCTTGATTTTAAAGAATGGTTGAATAGTGTGCGAGTTTCAATTAGTTGTTGGAAAGTAGGCCAATCTATTTTTCCAAAATTTTGAAGATTTGTGGAGGAGTTTGAACAGGGAATTTCTAGGTCGAGTATGATTGGTGAGTGATCGGATGATAGGTCGTTTGTGTTGGAGATATTAGTAATGCAGTTACTTGGTATTCTTGCGATGAAGATATCAAGGATATCTGGACGACGGTTTTGATGTGTTGGCCAATAGGTGAGGTTAGAGGGTGGCAGTATATTTATGTTGGAGTTAATTGTTGAATTATAAAGAATTCTGCCTCTTAGGTTGGTTGAGAGGCAACCCTAAGAAGAGTGTTTGGCATTGATGTCTCCGGTGACAATGAAGTACTTACCTAAAGATTCGAAGTAATTTTTGAAATTGTTAGAGTTAATTTTTGGTCCTGGAGGGCAGTAGATGGAGGAGAAAGACAGATTAAAATGTTTGTTGACAGAAACTTGGATGCTTGTAGCTTGGAGATATGTTTCACTAATAGAAGGAAGAAAGGAGTGGGTTAAATTATTTTTAACTAGGATCACCGATCCAGCGTGGGCAGTGAAGTCAGGGTGATTACTTTGATAAACTTTGTATCCAAGAATTTTAATAGATTTTGTTGGGGTTAGGTGAGATTTGGATATCATTGCTATGTCTATGTTATGAATATTGAGGGCTACCTGAAGTTCAAGTTTATGAGGTGTAATGCCGTTTGCGTTCTATGTGAGCAATCTAAGTTTAAAGTTAGTTTCCATTGTTGGTACTTAATTTATTTATTAGTGAGGTAAGAAGGGTTATTAGGAGGTTAAGAAGTGTTATGAGGGGAGAGATTAGAGTTTTAAACTCGGATATGAAAGTTGTAAGTTGGCTTGTAAATAGTTGATCAGAGGGTGGGTCGTTTATGTGGTTTGATTTTAACTTATTTGAATTATTACCTTTAACCACTTGAGAGAATGATAAGTGCTGGGTGTCGCTGGGTTCATTTAGAGATCTTGTGGGAGCATTGATCGAGTATGATGTTCCTGGAGGAGGTTGGCTGTTGGGTTGGACTTGAGGTGTGTCGGAGTTTATTGTTGTAGGTCTTGAGATGGTGAACGGTTGTTGTTTTTTACAGAAACGTTGGAGGTCTTTGTGGATAGTGCATCCTCTGTAGTTTGCAGGGTGGGCCTTGCTGCAAAGTGCACATTTCGCAGGTAGGTCCTTGGATTTGGTGCATTGATCCGAGGTATGGTTTTCGCCACATCAGATGCATTTAGGCTGGTGATTGAAATATGATTTAGTGTGGCCGTACTGTTGACAGCGATGGCATTGGACTAGATCTCGTCTGATGTGTGGGGCTTCGAATTTGACTTTAGTGAAACATAAAATATTTATCTTGAAGATGTCTTGGTTATTTGGAGATGGGTTTAGGTCAACAAAGAATAGTGGAAGAGGTTCTTTAGATTGAGATTTTAGGATGTTAGTGACATCTTTTACCATAAAACCATGATTTTCAATTTCTTCTTTAATGTAATCAGTAGGGATTGTATGATGCAGATTTCTAATAAGGACTCTATATGATTTTTCTTCGTGTGTCTGGTAAGTGTGGTATTCAAGTTTGTTTTTGTTGAACAATGTTATAGCGGCACGGTAGGAACTGGCTGAGTAAAGGTTTATTTTTATATTTTTTTGAATTGGACTTGCAAAGGAAGCCCTCGGTTTTCGTTATTTGTTCCAGGTTTTTACAGAGAGTAATGATGTTGTATCTGTGAATTTAACTACACGTGAAATAAAGACTTCTAGTAAAAATCATAGCAGAAATATTTACCTCCACTCTCAACAATGCAATAATCACTGGTACCCGGATACTAGGTTATTTTAAAACATAATTTTAATGTCCTATCCCAGTAAATAATTTTAAAAAATTTTGAGCTTTATGTAGTTGTCTTGAAAGCTGTTGTCCTTAGATCTTTCTTTTTTGAAAATTGCAATCAATGTTGATAATAAAATAAACAAAACGAAACAAAAATAAAATAAATCTGTATGTATTTAAAATGTATAGTAAAATTATTATAAGAAAATATTATAACCAATCTTACTAATTATTATTTTTCGTAAGATGTATTACTAACTATAATAATATGGGAATTTTAGGGGTTAACAGTTTTGTAAATCATATTGTTTCAGTATTAGTTTATATTTAAATTATATTGCAAATAAATATTATAAACCACCTACCTATTTATTTAATATGAAGACATTTTAGACTCGAAACCCATTATTAAGACCATCCTGAAAAAAATAAACTAGGTTATGTACTTTAATTGGTTGTGAATTCAAGTTTACAATACAATTTTTAACTATCTGGTTAGGTTAGAATTATTTTTATCATTTGTATTTTTTGGTTCTATGTTACAACAGAAAAAGTAGGTTAGTAAAAGATTACATTCAATTTTATGAATATTGTACCTATCATAAGCTATTTTACATATTAAAACAAATAAGATGGCTGCTGTACATATACTGTGGATATAAGGAAATTTAAGAGAAGATCTCAACACATAAAATAGGCATCGAGATTAAAATTTTTAAACTACAATTATGTTCAAAATATATTTAATAAAAGCTAGGGGATATAAATAATATGGTCAAATGTGCACAAAAACAAAATGTACATTATGTAGGACTAGTTTCATTAAATCTCTTTTGACCAGTGTTACAACTTCATGAAATAAAAATGTTTACTTGTGAAATGTGACTACCATAACGTAATAATAGTTTAAGTTAATTAATATGACTAATCAGAATTGAATGGTTTTTTTTTATTATGTGATAATTGCATTACTATTCAATAAGTAAAATATGTTTTGTGAACGAAATAAAAAATTATAATAGCTATAATACATATATATATAAATTTATTACTATAAAATGTTTAATTTATTGCAGTGTGTTATTTGTATAAAATCGTATTTACTGAACTTCTGAAAACTAATTTACTTGTACAGACATATGCAAGGTACATATGTATTATTTCACCCATTTCCAATCACAATTTTTTTTATTATCATTATTTAAAAGTGAACTTTTACAATCTATACAATTTTAGTAAAATTGATGATTACTGACAAAAGATGGACTAATTTTAATTAAATAATGTTGTTATTATAAAACGACACGTTTTCCGGGGTTTATTGAAAATGCTATGAATTTGTTCTATACGATATGGCGATATAACGATATATTTATCTAATTATTAAATCACTCATCAGTTAAAGCATGTCTTATCTATTTAAAATGTCATTGATAACGAACCATGTTTCTTATAAAGTTATAAATAATTTAAATAATCCTTGAAAGTACTTACGTTATAAACCTAACCTATTCAAAAGGTAGGTCAATCTTCATGTTCAAGGTTTTATAAGCTATAATATGCTGTTTACTAAATAATACTACTATAATAAATAATAATAATGAACCTACTTCAGAAATATGTAAATAAGATGTATATACGATGCAATTATAAGTATATTATGTATTTCTTCATAAGAAGTAAAGACTATGTTTGTGCTTAAATATATTATATAATTTTTTTTTTTATATCTACAATAAAAACTATTTTTTTCGTTTCAACTATAATAAGTAATAATTTGTCTAACACCTCTCATAGATACAGGTGTCCATGTAAAACACATCTTCCTTGGGCACACAGTATGTATTAGCGGATGAGCGACAATGTAAGGCCGGCCAAGCGAAGTTCGAGTAACGCGACGGGCCACTGTTGACCTTTGGCGTCTCGTTTTTATAAAGTGTATATCTGGTTCGGTGGTTGATGATTCAAATTAAGTCTTAAATTACTTAAGAGCATCGATGACGGGCTGTTATATCGTCCCGGGGTATCCGACACGTACGTGTCCCTAGCCCCCCAACATTGGAATTTTCAAATTTTTTTTGGCAAATATTTAGCACTTAATCATCATGTATTTGCATGCTAACTTTTGTAATTTGTATGAGTTCTAATTAAACGTGGTATCAAAAAATTGGTGGTGGTGGGTTGTAGACTTATGTCTCTAATAAGTGAAAATAAGTGGTTTTGATGTGTGGGAAGGGTCGGAAACACATTTCTACAGCCCCTCACTTATTTTTGATATCACGTTTAATTAGAAGTTAGAACGCATGCAAATTACAAAAGTTAGCATACAAAATGCAAATACATGCTAATTACATGCTAAATATTTGCCAAAAAAAATTGAAAATTTCAATATGGGGGAGGCTGGGGACACGTACATGTGAATCCGACGAACGGTCGTGTTTTTCCGCATTTTCGGCATTTTCGGTAAAACGATGGTCGATTGGTTTTCGTGATTCTGAATCTACCGTAGCTGTCGCTAGTTATTGACCGTATATCCACGTTTCGTTAAGACAGTATACGCTAAAATAAAAACTAGACCCCATCACAATATACCACTGAGTATACAGAAAATGTATGTTCCATTCTAACATTATACTCTTAAAATCTTAAATAACTGAAATTTTGATGAGTTTCCTACCTATTTATTGGCTTTTTAGATTATATTCTAGAAATATTATATACAACCGTCCAAAAATTATTTAAACGTTATAAGTACCGTTATAGTATTATGATGGTAATAATATTATTATCCTTACCATTATCGATCGTAATCCTCAAGGGCCGGTTTTACTACCTATAATTATAACTAACGATAACTAATAGTTAAACTTATCCTATGGATAATTTAACTTATACCGTTCTACAAAAAAAAAAATAAAATAAAAAAAGATCGACAAGTGGATATCGCTACAGCAGTGTATGTCGAGTGGGGTTAAAGTTATGAATTTATTAAATTTGAAGTCAATGATATAAAATTATTATATACGAAAAACGAGCGAAAACGGCCTATCGGCCTATATAACTCAGTGTAATTTATAATATTACTATTAAAATAATTAATTTTACTATTAAAAGAGTGTGTCAAAATTAGTCTAAGAAATTTACTGGAATAGTAAACTAAATAATAGCAAAAAAAAAATATTACTACCTTATCTTGACCAATCAATGAGAACAGTTCTTCTTTTGAACATTTTTAAGAATCTTTCTTTCTACAAAACCAAACTATTCCAATCATTGTACATACAGCCACTTCTACATAATAACCGTTCACTAATACATCACAATCCCCTCCATTTTTTTTTTTACATGCCTATAATTAAAAAACAATGTAGTTAAAAACAAATTTAATAAAAAATGAAATTAAATATCTATTTAAATACCATTAAATCGTTTAAATCTACAAAAAAAAAGATTAAAGCAAAGACTAAAAGATGAAAACTATAATTTGTACACTATAAAAATTAACACCATTAGTAAATAATACTCTTTCATTTGCTTTGTCTATTTGTATACTCGTTAATACTACAATTTACATTGTTTTCAAAGGCATTTTTATGGAGGCAAATAGGAGCAATAGTCTTGAAGCGCCAATTTCTGATACCCTTATAAAGACGCTAGTGGTTTAACCTTAAATTTTTTTGAATGTAAAGTTGTAATAAAATTATTTTTATTTTTTTTATCGAATATATCCAGAAATTATATAAATTTTAAGGAATAACCCATTCCTTGTACAAATCCTAAACTATATACCATAACTATTCTAGATAATTAATATATAATCATCATTTACTAATCTTGGTGGTTAGTAATATGGTTAGTAATATGGTTAATAATAACCATTAATAGGGTTGTCAATTGGATGCATATTATATTATCTACTATTAAAATTAATAGAAATATTATAAATACATTTTTTACATATAAATTTATAAAATAAACAATTCTTTGGCAGGTGTAACACTGGGTAGAACGGCTAATATTTCTAGAATATAATATTTATTGAATTCATTTTATTTTATATAATACGATTTAGAAAAAAATGCTGAAATTTAATATACAATATTAAAATACAAATACAATATACTATAATCATCATTTGTTTTAATTTTTTTTTTTAGAACTAAAAAAAATCTGATTAGAGTACATTTATTTTTAATTATATGATTTATTTAAATCATAAATATAAAGCATTATTTAATTTGTTTACATGTTTCTCATTCTGATTTCACTTTTTTTAAGCACCTAGGGAGGTCATCAATTAACCGCAGTTTACCTGATACTATACTACTCACACATTTCCTATAATCTAACGTAGTCGGATTGCCTATCTAGAAAGCTTTATTGCATATAAATTACTTAAGGTTAATCTTAACTTAATCTTTGGCTCGGTCAACCCCGAGAAAGACAGCTAGTATATACATACATACCTAATATAATTATTTATATAATATTATAACTATTATTATGATATTATTATTAGTGTTAAGAATAGGTAACTATCTAAATAAAAATAAAGATGGCTGTACTATATTGATAAAGATTAAGAGGTAAAATACGATTGAGAACACTCGAATTTTTTTTTTTTTTTGCAATGTTGCACTATATTCATTGACTATAGTGAGTACAATCGCACACACCGTTAAGATGATAACTGAAAACAGTGACTACTGACTGGTGGAAACAATATTAATAATTTTCAATATGATATAACAAATATAAAATAATAATCATAAAATATAAATACATAAATATTTAAATAGCCATGAAAATTTATTCATTTTCGTTGGTTCAAAATGAAATACAAAATATTAATAATACGTTTACACTTAATACACAATTTTACAAAAAATAATTCAAATGGTACTTATCTAGTGAGGATTAAAATAAAAAAAAATTCATAAAAAAATCTCAGAAATTCTAATTTTATTTATACAAATAAAGCACAAAGACCTATTGATGTCTTTTCTCTAGTATTTTTTATGTTTTTGATTTTTCAGTGTGAAGACTTTTCAAGAGACTTTCAAAACTAGTCTAAGTAGTTTACTGGAATAGTAAACTAAATATTTGCAAAAAGAAATATTACTTCTTTATTTTGACCAACCAATGAGAAGAGCTCTTAGCTTGAATATTTTTAAGAATCTTTCTGAAAATACAAAACCAAACGATTCCAATCATAGTACACACAGCCACTTCTACGTAATAGCCATTCACTATAATATCACAAGACCCTTCATTTTTTTTACACATCTATAATTAAAAAACAAAAAAACAAAAAAAAAACAAAATTATGTATTAGGTACAAATAAAATAAAAAATATATTTAATAAAGACTGAAAAGTGAAAAGTATAATTTGTATATTCCAAAAATTGACATCATTAATAAATAATATTTTTTCGTCTTGCATTGTCTATTTATAAAACCATTAATATTACAATTTAAATTGTGTTCAGAGGCGTATTTAGTGAGACAATATTCCCGAGGTGCCAAATCCTGAGTCCCTTATAAAGGCCCGACGCTAATGGTTTAGAAAAAGGTAAATTTTGCCGCAGTTTACCATCTCTGGTATCTTGATCTCTTCAATCTTGATTTGCAGAAGGTTCATTGTAAAATACAATCATTATTTACTAATCTTGTCTGCTTTTTTTTATTATTATAAAATTTATCTTTACATATATAATTCTTAAGACTATTATTTTTTTAGTTTATGATGGTGTAACTTTTGAACGACTTGGCGTTTTCAATACAAGTCATTAGAAATAAAAAATCAATAGATTCTTTAAGATTTATAGGGTATCTATGGCTTATTATTTCTAACCCTATAAGTAGCTAAGGGTAGCTTCATAGATAGATTTAGGTTTTGACTCACAGAAATAAGACATAGAATATTTTATAGTTTATAGTTTATACATAGTGTCGCCCATTGGATAAATATTGTATTACCTACTATTAAAGTAAATAAAAAAAAAGCATATTCATACATGTTTTTACATTTTATTTTAAAAATAAACGAATCCATGACACGAGCAACACTGGACAGAACAACTGATAATTCTCTATACTATTTATTGAATTTATTTTATTTTATATTTAACAATTTAGAAAAAAAAGTGCGAAAAATATAATGTTTTAATTATAAAATACGTTTAACTACATGTAATGTTTAATTTTAACTTAACAAGGTTGATTCTAAAATTTAACATATTTATCATAAATTTTAACTATTTAACATATTATTGGCAGCATTTTACTCGTTATACATTAGTATTGATACCAATGATACCCAACTCAATGACTAGGTGTAGCAGAAAATAAGGAAAGAATAATATTCAAAGAAAAATATTTAATAACCTTTAAATTGGTAGGAAAAATATCTATATAGGTAACTTTTGTGATTAAATTTAGGTACTTAATCACTTTCTTAAATAGCTCAAACCACTTCCAACTCTGATGATATCTATTCCTTGGTATATTAATATCTATTGATATTAACAATTAATACAACCAAAAAAAGATCATTACATTTTGAGTTTTGAAGGGGGTGAGTGGATAAAATTATGTCTTGCTACAACCGAAAAATATGTCTTGGACACCACTGATTGATGTATTATCGAACCCATGTAGTATCAATAAAAAGTGCCTGTCAAGCCTATGATGTAGTTTGATTGCTATTTGTTTTTTGTGAATAATTATTATTTATATATTTTAAAAACTTCAATAATTTATTGATTTATTGACACTTTTATGTAATTTTGCTCAATGAATTATTACCATTGCACTATTTTATTAAAAATAAATAGAAAATTAAAATAAAAATGTACTTAAACCTAGTGGAAAAATAAGTGCATAGCTGGAAAAATATATATTTTGAAATATTATTTTATAGTAAGAAAATATGAATTTTTTGAATTATATGGAGAGGACTTAAAAATTGTTTGAAGGTAAAACATTCCTATTGGTAATTATAAAATAATTGAATTTTTAAAAAAAAAATGTGCCAATTTATTTTTGTAGGTGCCAAAGGACGCCAAAATCATAAATCAACCTCCGATTATGTTGCCGAATGAAATTATTTTTAATTTTCAATACCTTCTTATACTTCTAATTGTTATTTATCATAAAACAGACAAGCGCCTACTTATTATACAGGACTCGACTCTATTTAAAATTTAAAAATTATAATAATTAACTAATCTATGAGATAATTTAACAAAACATTATTTAGAATGTAATAAATATACGAACATACGATGTTCTTTATTATTGGCATTACTTATATTAATCAATAAATTATATTTGAATTCCTTACGTTACTTAAATTTGGTGTAGAGCAATTATTCTTGCGATCTAATGAACATTCTTTAAACGTTAGAAAATCTATCAGTCCAATAGCGACCGAAGACGACCACGCTCCTCCCAAATTTGAAAGTGTATTCAATAATGTCATATAGGTACTACCAAAACGTGAATCGCTTATTCGAGAGAAAAAAGCTGTTATAGCTACGAACATAATTTCAACTAGAATCTAAACAAATGAAAATACAATGTTATTGATATACTTAAAATATTTTTCATTACTGATAACACAATTTATGATAACAATATATTTGAATTAAAATTGTGTTAATTAGTATCACCTGAAAATTGAAAATAACTATTACTCACATCGTGTATTGATAATGTAAATACTAAAAGTACATAGTAATATATTGGAATATTAACAAACCCATTCATTGTTATCAATTTCGGTGAATAATGCATAAAAACCACAATTGAAATATTCGAAAATAATCTGTAATTATATTTATAACCATTTAAATACCTACAAAGATAATTATTTAAATGTATTATTTTCTTGCAGTAATGATAAAAGTATTTAACAGCATCACAAATGCAGTGAGTGTTAAATAATGAAATTGAATAATAAGTTTATATCATTTAACAAGGCTGAGCAAGTTAACCAGTTTTTTTAACTCGTTAAGTACAGTTAATATAGAAAAATTTAAGTTAAGTTTAAAGTTAAAAGTTACTTTTCTTTTTTTTATTTAACTCGTTAAAAGTTAAAAGTTAATTTTAAAAAAAGTAACTTAACTTAGTTAAAGATAAGCTACTTGTTTTTCGTGTAAAATTAATTATCATACCTTTTTATTAAAGCTTAACAAATAACATAATATAATTGAAGCTTACTATTTTTTTAAAAATTTATGAAATTGTATTAATTATAGTAGGTACTTACATACTTCAATCAATTATAAAATTATTTACCTGAAGGGTAATGCTATTAGGTATATGTTCATGGGTTTTGGACCAGAAGTGTGTTTCGTTACAGTAAGAGTCAAAATCATTTTTACAACTAACAATATTGTGCGTATAACGATAATGCTGTCTATTGGTATTCCCGTGTCAATGAATTTTAAAATCGTCAAATTGTCAGTTGCAGCAAATCCAATCTGTAATAATATAGACAATACACATTATTAATGAAGGATCAAAAAATAAAAGTTAAATTAATATTATACTACATTTCGATTTCATAAATATATTAAACTATCATTGCAATAGAATTTTAAATGTTTATTATCTCCGTAATGATATTGGTATGTTTGGTTTGAAACATTTATATTTACACATATAACTATAAAATAAATAGATACTTAATCAATAATAGAACCAACGTGAATAAAATATTTTAGAAACCTATGTTTAAGTGAAAAGGTTTAATGTTTTAATTTATGTAGCTAATAACGCTTTGATTAGATATTTATATATTTACTTTCGCTGTCAGCAATGATATTGCCAATAATTGAATACTAGGCAGTTTTAAAATTTCCCATAGTAATGAATAGTTTTGAACAATGTTGAGCTTTACGTGATCTTTCTCTAGTCTGTTATCTTTTTCTTTTTTAAAAATTGCAATCAATGTAGTTATTAATATAAATAAAAAACCTAAAACATAAAACAAACCTGTAAAGATTAACAATTAGTAAATATTTTATAATTTAAAGGTCAGATTTTTTTTATTTTCAATAAAGATCCGAGAAAATGAGTTTTACTCGCTTACACTTCACAGTGAATACTCCTCCCACATCTGGCGTAATCCGTAAGTACTTATTGCTAAAGTCTTCTGAGGTCAACAAGACAAAAAACACAGAACTTATCACTATGCCCATCAATATACCCGTTGCATTACAAGTAGACGCATAGCCTACGTTTTCCCTGTGAGATATCAAAGTTCAATGACACATTACTTATTATGTTATACTTATTCGAAAAATAAAAAAGTTAATAATAACACCGACTTTTTCAGCATTGTCAGTGCCCAACCGTCGACGACTATGTCTTGCGTGGCGGCCAAGATTTTCGCAAAGAAAAATACTAATACCAATTTCAGTATGTCCGGCTTTTGCGTTTCTGGCAACCATTCGTTAATATTGCTAGCTATATAAATATAGCATACTCCTGTTCGACACAAATTGTTTTAAATACGAACAAGTAAACAACGCACTAGTTTACTGTATAGGTACTTTGTTCAGTGTTGGACTAGCTCTATAGCATAGCCCAGGGAAAATAATTTCAAGCAACATCAATGAAATTTAAAAGTACCTAATCAAATGTTTGTTAGATAAAAATATATATTCGTAACTCAAAAAGCAATATGTACATAGGTACAATTTAAATATTTTCAGATTTAATGCTATACTTTAAATAAATCAAGTTTACGCATAATATAATTATTAGTAAGTCAATAACCTATTTATTTTGATATAAACAATTTAACTTCAAACTTAACTTTTACAAAAGATAACATAAATTAATTTTGTATCCAGTACTATATGCAATAGTATATGCAGTAAATAATGTAACATAAAATTACGTTCAAACATTTTATTTAAATTGAACTAAAACAATTTTTTTTATTAAAATAAGTACCTACCAGTAACAATTGATTTAAAGTCGATAGAAACTAGGTACAGGCTATACAGTTAGTGACTGAACTACTGAAGTCTTAAAATAAAAGTCTTATAAATCTTATAAAAATTATTATAATAGAAAAAAAACTTTACTATCAATATCCGAGTACGTCTACCCATACCAATATTTTATTTTAGTTAAATTTGTTGAAACTAATGTGAACGGTACGATTATCATGTAGGTATTCATATCTTGTTTTCAAATTTCTTATAGTTGTTCTGTTTATAAATATTATGACGAAATCTTTGTTATCAATCGGGCTATCGTGACGTTAAATACCTTCAAACTTCAAACTACGAATTACCGAATCTCTTGTCGCAGCATACCATAAAAGACATCACTTTACAGAGTAATATATCTTATTTACATTATAAGAATAGAAGGTAGATGCTTTAAATTAAAAACAAAATAAATCTAAAAGGTCTAATTCAACCAAAATATCAGCGGCGCACTGGGGCACGCTTTGATCTAGTCCAACCCTGACTTTGTTGCATTAAAATACATTAATGGGCTCATTAAAAATATATATATATCATACTAAAATATGCAGGTCTGTGTTTTTAAAATGCTTGGGTTTGTGAAATACACATACCATCATTACGCAGATAAATCCATCTGATGTACACAAATCATAACTTAATTTAAAAAGATATACCTTCGTTTGAACAAACGTGCATTACAGAGACGTTTATATTAATACACGCACCCATTAAATATTGAACCGGTATAAGCCAAGATTTTCGTTTTCCCATTTTCTGTACGTACAGCGCGTCTACCAAAGGGGCCCATATCAGTTTTAAGGTATACGGCCATGTAACGAAACTGAATAAAGCCTGGAAAAAACCCCGTCCGAGTTTATGTTATATCGGAAAAGTATACAATTTCGTAGATTCGGATAAAAACATATAAAAGATATGTACAATTCTATATTAATCGAAATATAGACATACAATTCTTAATGTTGAATTAAATATTTACTTGATCTTTATAAGATACGTTTTTGTTGCTTTGCAAAATTATCGGCATTGCAGTTGCTATGCCTAATTGTATGCCTTGCATCGTATACAGCAACAATAAAAAGAAAAAATTCAACCAATCTCCTTTCAAATTTGGCATATCAGTTGAATTTGAATCATCAACTACTGACACTGCTGTGATGTTTTCTAATTCATCTTCTTGCTGCGGTACCGTCATGTTAACTGTTTGGTCTCCACTATTCACAAACTATATAAGCATTACGATTAAACAAGCTAATAATAACAAAAAATAGATAAAATGATTGATACCGATTACTACCGTTTTCTCACCTACTGTAGTGAAACTATAAAAATGAACAAATGTGTTACTCGAAAAAAAGTATAAATGTTATCCAATGATACACAGAAATGGCAATATTAAATAATAAGGTAGATTTAAGGTGCCAAGCTAATTGCGTATTGCAGTATGCTAATCTGTGCGACGATGCCGACCTTTTCTTATCATCTCTCTTGTTTTCCAAACACCACTCATTAATTAAAATATAAATTATTATATTATTATACTATGTTTATTTATTTTATTTGTATAACCTACATACCATAAAGTAAATCTTTTTTTTATAAATTGTTGACTAGCTTTTTTGCTTGTTATTATTATTATTATCATCATATGTTTTGATCTATATATTTTTTCTAATTACGTCCGAAATCCATTATTGTTATTAATATTCGTTGTCGTATACTTGCTAGCAGCTTCCTTGTTAATTATTAATTGTTATTATTATTGTTTAACTTATTTTGTTCATACTTTTTACTGAGTACCTTCACTTTATTGAGATTCGTCGCCATTGTGGCTCGTCATTATTATCAAGGATGAGAATTACCTGGTTAAAAAGTTAAGTTATTTTGAACTAAGTTACATAAAGAGTTAATTTTTTTTCATGTTATGCAGTAACTACTAAGTTACTTAATTTTATTGTCACGTCAAGTTATATTTTTTTCAAAAACCATAAATTTAAAATATATTCCATTTTGTAAAAATTAATTTTATAAAAAAATTTATAATAATAGATATAATATTTCATATTATAGGGGTAACCGCGTCTTTAAGAAAAGCAAAATATAACTATTTACTCAATATTCCATACACGTTTGTATTCTCATTAATGAATATTCATTTTAATTAATAGTTATTATAATTTTTTTATTCATTCCTAGAATTACACCTGAATTTAATATTATTTTTATTATATGTGTAGGTAATTAATTTGATTATTATAATTTAGTTTAGTCGTGGACCAGAAATAAACAAATACATAAAAACTCTTTAATTATTTTATTGGATTTTGTTATTGATTAAAGTATTAAAGTTTAGAAGTACTCATAGCAATTTATTTTAATACACACATTTATTTAAAACTGTAAGATCTTTATTATATTACTATATTATTTGTTTACTTTAAAGAAAGGAGTAATTTTTAATTTTACTCAAATAAAGTATCTAATTTTTAATTTAGGCGCCCAGTGCTAATGCCATTTTGTCATCAAAAACACACTCTACAGGAATAATAATCTTGACCATATAAGTAATTTACGTCTGTCGAAATGGGCAACTAATAATTTGTTTTTTGTTAGTACTTTGACGTGTACCTTCGAGTGTGTTCGCGTCGTTCATAAACGGGTAGTAGAAGAATTCTCTCATACTAATAACCATTTACACTACTACACATTCACAAGATCGTGCTGAAACAAAACTGTGAATAAGGTTGCCAATAATTTACTCCATAATAAATATCCGGCATTAGGGATCTTAAGTTAAGTTGTTTTTATTTTCTAGTTAGCTTGTAACTTTTACAAATTTAAAAAAAATAAAAGTAACTTTTAACTTTAAATTTAGTTTGCATTTTTCTGTATCAACTTAAACTTAAAAAAAAAGGTCGGCAAGTGGAGATCGCTCTGCTGTACAATCAAAAATTTGTCAAAAATTGGCTTCGCGTAAAAATTCCCGTTTTTCCCTTAATTATTTTGTTATTTTTCCCGACTCATTTAAGAACTATTGGGAATTTTTTACTTTTGACCCCCCCCTTCCAAAGTAAAAACTAGATTCACTTTCCTATCAGAAAAGACGCTGATGAAGAACATCAGAGCACTTTTACTGCACTAAAACGTGATGACAGACACAAAAAAAAAAAAATAAAAAAAAAACACACGCACACAACATTGTAAAATCAATACATTCATCGCTCTGCTCAGAATCTGAAATAGATTGAAAAACGACTGAAAAGTGAAAACATTAATTTGTACATTTCAAAAAATTAACTATATAACTAATTAATAAATAATATACTTTTATCTGCATTGTCTATTTATATAATCATTCAAATTACAATTATATCAACTCTGCCGAACTTTTTTACATTTGGATTCCGTCCGCTATTGACTCCACTGAATATTTGTAAATAATTTATTTTAACATTAATAAAACAAAATGTAAAATGCTTACATTTACATCTATATAATTTTATGGCATATAAATTATAACATATCTATATAACTTAGCAATATATATAAAATTACACATATATATTATACTACATTTTTTCTTTTTTATTAGTACACATTATATAACTGTATTTTCAATTAAATCATAACAAAATAATATTGTTGAAGTTGAAAATTACATAAACTTATAACTTGAATTTTGAACTGTACCTAACATGTAAAATACACAATATAACTTTATTTAATTCAGTGGAAAATATTACTTTTTTACATTATATTTTATTATTTTTTATGAAACGATTTGTAAAATAAATAAAATATTTGACGATTTTTTAAATAAAAAACGATGCACTTACTACTATGTTAACGTCATGTACCGATTGTACTTAATACTTAAACTATTAATTAATAAAAAAAATAGTTATGAAACTAAAAAATAGGCATAAAAAATATTTTTGACAATTTTTTAAACAAAAAAAAATACATTTATTTACAATAATGTTAAACTGTATGTACTTATACTGTTAATTAAAAAAAAAAATGTATAACATCGTACATCAATTGTTATTAATAAACAGTCGCCGAAATCAACATAAACAAAAATTCGACAGAATCAATAGCGGAATCGATAAAACTCCAAGGCTAGCTCATATATGGATTTAGGTTTCGAATAACAAAACAACAATATTTTTTTATTTTTTTTATAGGGTTGCCCTTGGATACATATTATATTTCCTACTATTAAAATTAGTAGAAATATTGTAACAAAACATTTTGAAAAATGTCATCATGATATACAAACATATAATAATCTTAATTATTGACTTGCTTATATTAATCAACCAATTATATTTGAATTTCTTACGTTTCTTGCAATTATTCTTGTGATCAAATGAACATTTTTTAAACGTTAAGAAATCTATCAGTCCAATAGCGACCGAAGACGACCACGCTCCTCCCAAATTTGAAAGTGTATTCAATAATGTCATGTAGGTAACATCAAAACGTGAATCATTTATTCGAGAGAAAAAAGCCAATGAAGCTACGAACATAATGTTAACTAGAATCTATATAAATGAAATTCCAAAGTTATTGATATACTTAAAATATTTTTCATTACTGATATTACAGTTTATCACAACAATATATTTAAATTAAAATCGTGTTATCGCCTATAAATTAATAAAAAAAAACAATTACTCACAACATATATTGATAATATAAATGCTAAAAGTGCATAATAATATATTGGAATATTAACAAATCCATGCACTGTCATTAATGTCGGCGTATAATAAATAAACACTACAATTGAAATATTCCAAAGTAATCTGAAATTATATTTATAACCACTTAAATGCAAAGACAATAAATGTTTTATTTTCTTATAGGAAGGATAAAAGTATTTGACAGCACCAAAAATGCAATGACAGTAATATAATGAGATTATATAATAAGTTTAAATCATCTAAAATGATTCACATACTAAATAAAATATTAAAAATATATACACTATGTATACAGGATAATTTATCAATTATTCACATTGCCCAACATATTTTTTCTTTAATAATGCAGTTATTCAGAATCTAATTTTTTAAATTTTAAAATTAACCTAATACCTAAACATAATAATTTTGAATTTTTGAGTTTTTTATACTACTTAAAGAAGGTTCTGGGATGATACAAACTTTTGTTTTTTAAATAAGAACTACCTTACATTTCTTACTTTAAATTGTTCAGTCGATGATTTTTTTCTAAACGAAAAAATTGAATTTGAAAACTTCATTGAGTCTGTAATATATAATAGTATACTTTAAATGTTTCAAGTATCTACTAACGAATAATAATTTTAAATTACAACAAAATAACTAAAATCTTTATTTTTTTATTTAATACCTGTTAGGTAGGTACCTATAATATCGCTGTAATAAATTTGATTATCTCAACTGTCACGACCCGCGATAACAGTTATTCACTTGACGATCGTAACCACAAATGTTTTTGCCGATCAGTTGGCTTTCGTAGTCTTTCGAGCATTGTACTGCCGTCCACCGACAATCATTATTTCAATATAATAAAACACTAACCATTTTAAATTCAAAAAACATACAGTCCATTTCAAAATATCGAACAATACCTATGCAAAATTTTAACTTAAAATTAAAATTAACTTTTGGTAAAAACCTTAATTATCTACAGTTATTTGTTTTTAAACACAAAAAAAGAAAATCATTCGATGAGCAATCGTTAATTAACGGGTAAAAATATTCAATGTCAAAACTTCAAATGTATATATATTTGTATAGTACTAACTCAGTCAAACCCAATTCTTAAGGAGTAAATTATTGGCAACCTTATTCGCATTTTGTTTCGGCATCGCACGATCTTGTGAATGTGTAGTAGTGTAAATGGTTATTAGTATGAGAGAATCTTTCTACTACCCGTATATGAACGACGCGAACGCACTCGCAGATTCATGTCAAAGTACTAACAAATAATGAATTATTAGTTGCCCATTTCGACAGACGTAAATTACTTCACGGGAATATGAATAATTCATTGTCAATTGAATATTGTCAGATAATTTCTTTTTTATTTGATAAACAACAATATTCTACAGTCCGTATTAAACTCAGATTTTTTATTTGATTTTAAATAATGATATAAAATAATTTGTAAAAAAGTTTTAAATTGTCTTTTTTTAAGCCTTGTTTAAAAGTTTAAGATCAAAATATTATAAAAATAAGTTCGATGTGGACTATAAAACACTTCCTTCTATCAGTTAAAAAGAAATTCAAACTTAATTCATTCTATCAGTCAGGATTATTATTCCCATTGAGTGTATTTTTTTAAGGCAAAATGGCATTAAAACCGAATGCCTTAATTACGTAACACAAATGTTTTTTTATTTATTTAATGGTTGAATAGTTATGTTTTCCGATTTTATAGGTATTTAAGTTTATCTACCTGATATGTGTTGCTGTTAAGCATACGTTCATCGGTTTTGGACCAGAAGTGTATTTTGCTACAATAAGAGGCAAAATCATTTTTACAACAAACATTGTTGTGTGTATAATTATAATGTTGTCTTTTGGTACTCCCACGTCAATGAGTTTTAAAATAGACATTCCATTAGTTGTAGCAAATCCAATCTATAATAATATAGACAGTACATATTGTTAGTGGGGATCAAAGAATAAAAAGGTCGGTAAATGACTACCGCTCTGCAAGGGTGTGCTTATGAGGAAGGATGAGGGTATCAAACTCATATCCCCTCTTTCAAAAAATCTGAGCACGCCATTGTCGCTTTGTTGTACAGTTGGTAATTTTGAGCGAAGACGGTCTATTAGCCTACATAACTAAGTGTATTCTCCGATATTATTGATATTAAAATAATTAATTTTACTATTAGTAATACAGATTGAATTATTTTTTGCAAAAAACATTGTATTTAGTATATAAAATATAATAAACTTTAAAAGTATTAAGCTCATACGAAAAATATTTTTTAATTACAGGAAAATAACCAACATCATTATTTTTTATTAAAACTAATTTCATCCAAATTTGATATTAAAATGTCTAAAAAACAACCATATTAATATACTTTTTGATTTTTTGATTATATTATTATTTACTTAATAAAAACATTGTTAAAATGTTTAATCCTTAGCTATAAAAACTGAACATTTTACACATTTTTAACTAAAAAAACAATTTGCAAATGTTCGATATTTTAATAAATTTTAGTCAAACTATGAACTTTAAATGATTTTAAAAAAAATTGTGACTATGTATCTATTATATTTTTTATCCGCTAATATAAAAACTTATGAAAAACCTTGTATTAAATTTTCAAGTTTTTGACACAACGATATTTTTTTTATTGGTATTTATAGAAAAAAAAAATCGATAATTTCAAGTGTTTACAGTTATTTGTTTTTAAATTGCAACAAAATAAGAAAATCGTTCCATGAAAAATCGGTAGTTTAAGAGGGTGAATATCCAATGTGTAAATTCAAACGTCATAAAAAATTATTTTAATTTTTCGGTAAACTTTTTTTTTGTTTAAATTAGAAAAATGTATAGAGAATCTTATGTTAAATTTTTAAATCTTAGATTTAAACAGAAAATTGTTTATGAATTTCTTAAACTCGTGATTTTAACGTATTTTTTCAATATTTTAAGTTTAGACGCTTATAAAAACTATTATACACTACACTCAACTTTTTTTTTTAATTTTCACTTACAACTGATTATGAAAAATCTTGTATTAAATTTTTTAAGTTTTTTGATAGATTAAAAAAATTATTATCGCTAATACGTAATTAAAAAAAAAAATTAAAAAATCTAAAACTGTATTACGCCTATAAATAGCTCGAGAAGAGTTAAAATATATTGAAAATTATGTGGTATATAAAAATACTTGTATCAACATTCAATGAAAATGTCATGTATCTACGGTCATTTTTTTTTTATTTACGCCAAAAAAATACAATTTCAATAGAACTTTAAAAGTTTATTACCTAAGAAATAATATTTGTATGTAAGACTTGAAACAAACATATTTACATATATGACGTTAAAAGATATAGTTATTTAATCAATTATAGAACCATCATGAGTAAAATATTTTAAAAACCTATGGTTTAAGTGAATAGGTTAAATGTGTTAAACTATCAATCCAACTGAACTTAAACAGTTCAATATGCAATGATATCAGTATGGAAGACTTGAAATAAAAAAATAAATATATATTAGATATACATAAAACATAAGAAAAAGAGATACTTAATATATACTTAATAATTAATACTTAATCAATAATAGAACCAACGTGAATAAAATATTTTAGAAACCTATGTTTAAGTGAAAAGGTTTAATGTTTTAATTTATGTAGCTAATAACGCTTTGATTAGATATTTATATATTTATTTTCGCTGTCAGCAATGATATTGCCAATAATTGAATACTAGGCAGTTTTAAAATTTCCCATAGTAATGAATAGTTTTGAACAATGTTGAGCTTTACGTGATCTTTCTCTAGTCTGTTATCTTTTTCTTTTTTAAAAATTGCAATCAATGTAGTTATTAATATAAATAAAAAACCTAAAACATAAAACAAACCTGTAAAGATTAACAATTAGTAAATATTTTATAATTTAAAGGTCAGATTTTTTTTATTTTCAATAAAGATCCGAGAAAATGAGTTTTACTCGCTTACACTTCACAGTGAATACTCCTCCCACATCTGGCGTAATCCGTAAGTACTTATTGCTAAAGTCTTCTGAGGTCAACAAGACAAAAAACACAGAACTTATCACTATGCCCATCAATATACCCGTTGCATTACAAGTAGACGCATAGCCTACGTTTTCCCTGTGAGATATCAAAGTTCAATGACACATTACTTATTATGTTATACTTATTCGAAAAATAAAAAAGTTAATAATAACACCGACTTTTTCAGCATTGTCAGTGCCCAACCGTCGACGACTATGTCTTGCGTGGCGGCCAAGATTTTCACAAAGAAAAATACTAATACCAATTTCAGTATGTCCGGCTTTTGCGTTTCTGGCAGCCATTCGTTGATATTGCTGGCTATATAAATGAAATATGCTCCTGTTCGACACAAATGGCTTTAAATACAAACAAGTGAACAACACACTCTACTACAAAGATGTACTTTGTTATATTAATAAATACATAAATGGACTCATTTAAAAAATATATATATCATGTTAGCCGCTAAGTAGTCCCCTATAACAATCGGTTCATGTTTTCTAAATGCTTGGGTTTATGAAATACACATACCAAACGATACCCAAACGAATTCAGCTGATATACACAAATCATAAATTAATTAAAATTATTGTACCATTGTTTGAATAAACATGCGTGATGAATACGTATATATTAATACACACGCCTATTAAATATCGAACCGGTATGAGCTAAGATTTTCGGCTTCCCATTTTCTGTACGTACAGCGCGTCTACCAAAGGGGCCCATATCAGTTTTAAGGTATACGGCCATGTAACGAAACTGAATAAAGCCTGGAAAAAACCCCGTCTGAGTTTATGTTATATCGGAAAAGTATACAATTTCGTAGATTCGGATAAAAACATATAAAAGATATGTACAATTCTATATTAATCGAAATATAGACATACAATTCTTAATGTTGAATTAAATATTTACTTAATCTCTGTAAAATACATTTTTGTTGCTTTGCAAAATTATCGGCAATGCCAATGCCTGATAGTATGCCTTGCGTCGATACAGTAATAACAAAAGAAAGAAATTCCACCAATCTCCTTTCAAATTAGGCTTATATTTTATTCAAATGTATCGACTATCGAATATCTAGCATTACAATACTTCACAGACAAATATTTTAGATTCTGAGCAGAGCAAACAATGTATTGATTTTACAATGATGTGTTTTTTCTTTCTTTTTTTTGTGTCTGTCATCACGTCTAAGGGTGGTAAAAGTGCTCCGATTTTCTTCATCTTTTTCGGTAGGAATGTAAATCTAGTTGATATTTTATGGGATCAAAAGTAAAAAATTTCTCAACATTTTTAATCGCGTCGAGAATAACGAAAATTTTTACACAAAGCCAATTTTTGACAAAATCGCTTTTGTTTTTTGGTATAACACCAAAAGTAATCACAGTAGATATATGAAATTTTCACAAAATACCTTGTTGTAAGTGAAAATTAAAAAAAAAAGTATGTAAGTATCTAATAGTTTTTTATAAGCATCTAAAATTGAAATTTCGAAGAAATTCGTAAAAATCACATTTTAGTTTTTGATTAGAAAATTCATAAAAAAATTTCTATTCAAATCTAAGATATGAAAATTCACCACAAGGATCTCTATAAGTTTTTCTACCTTTCTAAAAAATAAAATATTTATCGGAAAGTCAAACTAATTTTTTTTAAACGATTGACATTAGACATTGGTATTCACCCGTTTTCTCTGTGAACAATTTTCTTATTTTGATGTAATTCAAAAAGGAATGACTGTAGACATTTGAAAATTTCACCAAATATTTAGATTATCATTATCTATACACCAAAAAAATTTCAAAATATTTTGAAAATCTTTGAGCTCATTATAGGCATAAGAAATTTTTGGTTTTTTCAAATATTTTCCTTTATCTATAAAAAAAATAAGTAAGTATTTAATAATGTAACTAAAAAATCAAAAATATATATAAAACAAATAATTTTTTATAGACATTTTAAGTTCAAATTTAGACGAAATTATATATTTAAATGAAGAATATTTATATTTATTTCGTTGTAATTTAAAAATATTTTTCGTGTGTGTTTGAAACTTTTAAAGTATTTTATTATATTTTATACAGTTAATTAAATTGTCTAATCCAATGTTTTCTGCAAAAATGAATTCAACCTGCTGTATTATTAATAGTAAAATTAATTATTTTAATAGCAATATCATAAATCACACTTACGTTATGTATGCTAACTGACCGTCTTCGCTCAGAATCGTTTTTCGTATACAATGATTTTCTATCATTGAATTCAAATTTAACAAATTCATAATATTGACCCCACTCGATATCCACTGCTGTACAACAGCAGAGCAGTACCCACTTGCTGACTTTTTTTAGTATATATATAGAATAAACTATTCTGACGATACTGATTTTTAAGTGCCTTGCCTATCTTTGATATTTTATATATGTACTATACACCTAAATAGATTTTATTTTTTTTGCCTAGCCTAACCCCGGCCACCTTTAGCATTCCTAGATCCACCACTGGTACCAAACAAATGCGGGGGCGCTGCACAAAGCACAACGGTCTGATAAACGAAATTTTTGTCACGTGCAAGCAGATAATAATAGACGGTTTTAAATTATTATATATTGTAAGATGTATAGTTTCATTTACGACTTGCGTGTGATAACACCAAATTAAATAAATTTAAAATGATACAAATAGATTTTTGTTTATCATTTTATTAAGTTGAAAACAATTTCTAAGGTCTTTCTTATAGGTTTGTAATACTGACTGTGCACTTAGTCGTATTTTATAGACACTTTTCTTGTGTCTTATGACATGAAAATTCATACCCTAATTATGAGCAAAAAAAATGTTTTAATAGTTCTAGTTTTTACATATGAAATTTTATTTAAAATGTAATTAGTAATTTGTGATATCGAATATGACCATAGAGCAATAACTATTATACTACACAATGTTAAGACTGTTTTTATAACAATATTGTATACAATTAAATTGGTAGGTATCCAACTAGATATTACCTTGCAGGAGATATTTTTATAAATATTCTATTATATTATAACAAATTAACTGGCTTGTACATACAGCATACATAAAGTATTCAGTCTTGTCACAATGTTAACTAAAAAATAAAAATTAATTTTTATTTCGATGAGAAACAAATTACAATAGTATAATTTATTGACTAAAGCCGACATCAAAATTTCATTATAGAAAGCAATTTCTTTTTTTTTTTTTGTCAACATAAATCCAGTATAGTTTGGTAAAAAGTAACAATATATTGATTGCATAACTACCATTTAAGGATATTACACATAAATTCTAAAAAAAATATTTATTGGTTTGTTAAATTAACCAGCATTAGGTTGGCTAATTTGAGTTGGATCTTCAAATACAGGTGGTTGTGGTCTGAATTGTTCGGCTGACATGTGCATAAAAAATAGTCCAAATCCTTCGATCATTGCTAATAGTAATCCTCCAAAAACAGCACTGGCTGTCATAGCTGGTATTCCATTACGTGCTGCTAGTATACCACCAGTCAAAGCACCACTGGCTATAGAATTCCATGGGTCTTCTTTTTTCCGAATAGCCACTAGTGAACAATCAATGGTTGAAAATAATCCTCCCCATATGGCAAAACTACCACCTATGTTAGGTGCTTTGGTTGCCACAGAATGAAAAGCACCCTAGAAAATATACAAATATGTACATAATTAGTATACTGACTAAAGTAATAGAATTAAATTTATGTACATGATAATATAAAATACATTTGTATAAAAAAGATTAAGTTTGACATTTCAAGTTTATATTGGACATAAGATGTTTGTATTGTTAGAAAAATAGTGTAAATGCAGTTCTACTATACTAAAGTCCACGAGAGAACATTACTGTGTCTCGACCAAGACGTGTTCAATTCAGTGCATCCCAGAGGCAGCTCGTCAATGTCTTAGCACATAGTGAGGGAACCTGTGGCCAATGCTGTCAGTCTACATACGCGAAACAGTAATGTTTTCTTATAGGCCAAAGTATAATATTGTTATTTTAAAAAGTATAATAGCTTAACATTTGATTGATGACTAAAGTTCAGATCTTGAACACATTTGATTTTTTTATCTATTGAAAAATTGGGCTCATACTACATACACAATAGATGCACAAAATATACTTTGCTATTTTATTTGTGATTTTTTTTTTGTCCTTTTTGCTTTTTATGTTTTTTTAATAATTAAAAATTATAATAAACTTTTATTTTATCCAAAGAAACTTTTTATAATAGAAAAAATGTTACAATCTTTAACTTTGACAGTGGTTTTTGGTAGTAAATTGGATGTAGTTGATACTTTGAGAAGTCTAAAAGAAAAATTCCTTGTAATCAGTAAAAACTAAAAAATAGTTAAGAAAAAAGAATATTTACGCAACACAAATTTTGTCAGTATTGAAGAAATATTTACATTTTAGCTGTTTGAACTATTTAGTTTTTTTTTCTTTAAATTTTAATAAAAATGTTTATGCTTGGTCAAAAAGCATGAAAATTAAACAGTTAATTATGTTATTTCAACCAAAATTAAAAAAACGAAGCAAATCAACTTCAATTTTTAATGATCATTTTAAGTTGTGAATTTTGACAAAAAATATTTTTTGCAATTTTTTAGAGATTTATAACATCTTAATTAGAGTTATAATCTATATTGAATTTTATAACTCATCAGTCATTAATACATTTTTAAACAAATTATAAGTAAACAAAGAAGAATACCTATTTGCTGAATTGCTATATATTTCTTAAAGTTGTATCATACAATATTTTAGAAGTTTTAAATCCAAAGTGCATATTATTGACAATTTTCATTTATAACACTAATGTGTCACTAAAAAAATATTAACAATTTTATTTTGTCTGAATATTGTTTATAAATCTTAAATATAACACATTAAGATGTCAATAGTTACTAAAATTATATTATTTATATTTTAAAAAAATGTATCAATATGAGTAATAAACTTAATTTATAAATCATAATATATTTGTACAAGTGCGAGATATACAGAATTTTCTATTTCCATATAATTGTATACAATTTGCTAAAATAAAAAAAAATGAACTTACATTAAAACGTCTGTTAACTCCTGTGGGTGCATTACGAAAGCCTTTTATACCTTGAAAAATACCACCACCAATAAGACCCATGGCAAAAGCACCACCAAGATCTTCTAATATTCTCATTGGACATGGTTCTCTTCCAAATTCTTCCATGGTATTTTTATTGTTGTACTAGGTTTTTAAAATATCTGAAATGCTAAATGCACATAGTATTTATAATAAACTGTCTATGAAAGTATAATCTTAATTATTTTTAGATCAATGAATATTTGTTGGGTGGCTTATTATGCAAAATGATTATTAAAAAACCTGGCTATTACAAATACTAATATTATTGTAATTATCGATAATATATTTAAATTTAATTTGTAACTAATATTTATTTTGAAAACTATTATCATAGCAATTGTATTGTTTATTTATTTTTAGTTACAATTTAAACAAGTTTCTTATTAATAACATAGTATTGTATACCATTTAATGAAAATGGTAATTATTGAACATACAAAACATTAAAACATTAAACACTAGTTTCTTTTATATAAATACACATAAATTTAATAGTATTTCAACACTTGATTGAGTAGCGTTATACTAAACAAAAATAAAACATAATAAAAAAAAACTATTATTGTTTATAAATTATAAATAATTAAGATTCATTCTCTTTTGGGAGATTCAAGTCTTGGTCTTTTATTAAATATTTGTTCTGTTCTACTTTGAACATTATTATTGTATTTATATTTGTTGGAGAGTTTTAAAATCACTTTTGTATTGTCTTTGACATCTTCCTTTGGCATCCTAGCAGTCCAATTGTTTTCAGTTAAGGTATCATATATCTCTTTAAATGTTTGATTAACTGTTACATTAAAATAAAATTTTTCTGGATTTAAGAATCCCGCAATTTTTCTTAATTCCTTACAACTAGGATGGCTTGAATAACAAACTCTGGTTATGCTGTTTTTAACTATTACATGGCCACTTGTGTTTATCAAATCCTTGGTAAATGCTAGGGCATTAAACTGTACATATTTTACATTTTTATTTAATTTCATACAGTTAATACTATCAGTGTCACATTCATTTTTTGAACATGTGTGTATTCTATTATTAGTGAAAGTTGGAGTTACATAGTTGTCTAAATTTGCTATTAAATTATACAATTCTTCATATTTTAATTTATACACATGAATAGCGTATTTGAAATGTTTGGCATCTTCAACTATGGCATATTCTATACCCACATATCCAGGCATCCACAAAACAAATTTTATTATTTGGATCTTGGTCTAACCATTCTCTGACTACTTTTATCAAGTTGGCACTACTTTCTTCTTTCATTGGAAATTCATAATAATTTTTGATGCAAAAGTAGTATCTAAATACAAAGCAGATATATTCTTTGGGCCACAATTACCTTCTTTATCTATCAATAGTGGTTTAAATTATTTGAAATCTTCTAATTGTACTCTGAAATCTCCAGTATATAAAATACGATGTGGACCAGCTTTAATCAAAAACATGACTGATCCTGGACAATGTCCAGCTAGTAATAGAGTCACACAAATGTATTCAAAATTTTCTGAATGCACTTTGAATAAATTAGAGAAACCAATTTCAAGAAATATAAGCTATTTTCTCTAAGATTAAAGGTTTTATTTCGTTTTAAATATGTTATTGTCAACGGTGATGCATAAAGTATCATGTTGTTCTTAATATTATTGAATGCCACTTGAAAAGATTGATCTTGAATACCACGCATGTGGTGTTTATGAAAATGGGACAACATAAAAGTAGAACTCAGCAGATTTGACTCAAAAGAATCAATGCCAATGAATGCCAATTCCTTTTCCTCTAATTTTCCACAAAAAGTAGACATTTTCCTGGAATAACAAAATATTTAAGAAAACCCAAAAAATAATACTTCATTTTCAATTCAGTATTTATAATCACATTAATGATTAAGAAGTTTAAATATACATATTTGTATACTACTAACTATAAACTAGTTTTATACAGACATAAAAACGGCTTGAAATCTATTTTAATTGTTATAAAATATACATTAAAACCTAATTTAATAAAATATATTTATTAAACTGAAAATAAATTATATATATATATATTATAAATATTATAAATAGTTACAAATAGGAACATATGCAAACACACGATACCGGGTATAATTATAAAAATATTTAATTTAAGAAGCCAGTGCACTATTTTTTTATCTCTCTCTAACTCCCCACATGCAACATGAAAAATTTGATTAAAATTATATGAGTTATAACTAAGTAAAATATTACAATTGTAAAGTACCCATAATTTGCTTTTAATTAAAATATCAATAAAAGCCTATGAGGTGTCTCAAATAATATTCTTACCCGCTTTTAAATTAAATAATAGGACAATTAGGAAAAGTTTGGTATATTATCTAATATTAAAGCTTACTATACAAAATTGGTGTTGCTGGCTATTGAACACAAAGTTTTAGTGTGTGGGACATGGATCAGGGAACATATAAAAATTAAAAAAAAAAAATTGGTAGGTATTTGTCTCAAAAAGATAGTTCTAAATTCAGAATTTTAATTACTTATAGATAAATACATTTTTGGGCGTAGATGGTAAATGTGCATATTTTAAGGTTCTTTAGTGTTAACATTTTTAAATGGCATCATCCTAACTCCTTGCAAATGTTGGATAAGGGCATAGCTCAAGGAGTAACTTGTTTTAAATTGTAATATGTAACCTTTGTAACCACTGATTTACCACTAAATAGTGAATACTGATATTACATTGACATTTATTGGAGGTACAATCATTTATTAATGACTATACTAATATTTATAATCAATGGCACAATGTATCTCATTTAAAGTCATATAAAAAAAAAAAAAATATCAAATATACACAATAATTAATATTTTACTTACGTTTAGCTTAGTTTTATTGGAAATTTAGTAAACAAATACAAATCACAATTCACGCAGTTTTTACTATTTTTTTTTTTTTTTTTTTATAATGTAGTTGAACGACGAGCGTTGAAGAGAATTTTATACTTTTATTCTGTAATCTATATAATTTATTTGATATTTATCATGTTTATCAATTTTTAGATTTGATGGTTAGGTTAGAAATTAATATTATTATTCAAACACCTACACATTTCAAAGAGATTATAAGAAATATATAATTCCCTCCATGAACTTGAAATGAACCATTAAAATATAATATCTATTTAATCAGAAGTAAAAGTATTCATTCGTACACACGATCGGTAAAAAATGAAGACTCTATTTATTCTGTAAATACTTTAAATATATTAGACCAAATATGAAATATTACAGTTTTTGTATGTAATACAATACAATATAATATGTAGCCGTTGCAATAAATTTCCAAAATCGATTAGAACTAGAATTTACTAATAAGTAATAAAAAATATTTATATCTAAATGTTTGTAAAGTACCCTTAGTTTTAAATAATTGTTACAGTATTTTTCCATAAGGAAATAAAATAAAATAAATAAACAAGTTGAATCGTTTTATTTGTTCTTAGGTTTTACAATAGATAGGTATTTTGTCTGTTTATAAAAAAATTTGTTGTTATAATTGAATTTAAAGAAAACTAACAAACATTTAATAGTATAAATATTTGAAAATTGATTTTTTTTAATTATATATAATTATAAAATAAAAATGTCTTTCAAAAAAAAAAACTAAGGAAAGTATGATACTTAAAATTATTTTTTTTATATTTCATATATGTATTATTTTCTATGTATTATTGTGTTAAATAATAGTTTCATTGCTTTTTTTTAAATGGCTACATAAAATATTAAAATCAAATGTGTTTTAAAATGTTCAATAAAAAAGTTTGAAAATTTATTTAATGATTGTTCAGTTGTTCACAATAAAAAAAATCACTCAAAATATATATTTTTAATTTATTGATGGTTTCGAGTATTTAAATATTAATTTAAGGTTGCATTGTTAGATATAAGTTACTTGCTTATATTATCAACTTTTACTATTTTGTGATTTCATAAATATTTAACTTTTGCATTTAATCTCGGTTATAAATTCATTTTTTATAGCTATGCACACAATTAAACATTGATCACTGTAATCTTATATATTTTTAGAAGAAACTCACATTTAAAAAAAAAAACAATACAAGAAATTGAAAATTTGAAATTATTATAATTAAGAATGATAACTTAGTAATTTACAATTAAAAACAAAATTAAACATTAATTGGTAACAGCTGGTATTTAACATGATTTAATTATTTTCAAATAATTAATATACTTCAATATTTTTTAAATAACAAAACTAAAATGTAAAATATTATTGATAAAATATAAGCAAACCTTAAACATTCTATGGTACTAAAAACGATTTTCAAAATAATTATACTTATCAGGGTATTCAATACATGAAAACACATTTATGTACCGTCCAATTCTCACAGATGGAAAATCAGTGTGAAATATTGATAAAATACTCTTATATTTTCCCTTAGTTAAAAATTCTTGTAGTGTGTTTGATAGTACCTCAAACATAACTATGTGTGTTGGTAAATTGTTATTACTTTTAGCTGAATATGATTCTTCAAGCCACTTCTTTGGATTTTCAAAAAATACATCAGCTTCATCAGTATAATTTGACAAGCCATTTAAGTTTGGCTCACATGTTAAAATCCTTGCAGATATATTAAAATGAAGATGACTATAAAGTGGAGTTGAATGACATGGCATTAGAAATAATAATGTTGAATTTTGAGGTATTGTAGCTAAATGTGACATAACTCTGGTCGACCCTATTTGATGATACCGCCCTAAATAAATTAGTACTATGATATTTAATATGACTGTTAAAGTTGCTAATTTTATAAACTTATTACAAACTATGTTAATTTGTTGAGATGTAATAAAGAATATCATTGGAAACAATGGCAGTAGAAATCTTTGTTCTTTATGAGCAACCATACTTAACACTGACAAAGACCAAAATACTGTGATTACTAACTTGGAATCTGTATCATAGAGATTTATGTGTCTTAATTTTTTGATAAAACAATAAATGAATATGAAAAATACTGATCCCAATACTGATGGTAATCCACTGACAAAGTACCAATACCATTGTTCAACTGAATAATGAGCATTTACTTTTTTTATAATATTATAATACAAAAAATTCCACTGTGTGACAATAAAAGAACCATGAAAGTATGTATCCAGTGTTATAGAAAACATAAGCAACATTAAACCTATACAAATATACCTTGCTAGGTTATTTATAGTATAACGTTTATGAGTAAAAAAATCAAATACAATTAATGGTAGCCACATTATTATTGCTGTTGGGCGCATAACACAAACAAGAGCAACTATCCATAAAAATTTTACATCTTTATTTTGCAATGACCAAGGGTAATAGTTTAAGGCAATTGTTGTCAAGTTGGTTTCCAGTGTGTTAATTAAGGTACGTGTTGAACAATATGCCAAAAATGGACTTGACATATAAGAAACAACTGGCCAAAATGCATTTGAACATTTAGAGTGTTTTTGTATCCAACACACGAAACAATAATCGGAGAATGTTGAAAAAAGTGTTTGTAGAAAGCGTGGACTCCATATTAAAAGTTGTAATGTGTCCAGAGAAAAAAATTTTAAAATCTCATACATTATTACAATCCACGAGATTGATATATAACTTCTTATACCAACAATCCACTCCCAAGTGCGATATCCAAACCCAAAAGTAATATAATGAGCTATCTCTAAAGACTGCCAGTATTCATCTGGGACATACCATGAACGAATTAAATATAAATGGAACAATCTTATAGTCAATAATGTACTGACTGTTAACAAAGTTAGATATTTCATATTTCAACAATAGATTGCGTTTATGTAACTTCCTTTGTCTTCCTTTTTTTTTTTGATAATCGGTCTGAAAAATACATATAAGTAATTTATTAATCAGTACTTAACTATGGTTTTGATCAGCTAAAGGCTAATTCAATTTAATATTAAACAGACTTAAAACAATCTATCTTCATTCAGTTACAAAATTAAATGTAACTATTTCAATTGCGTTCATATTTCAGGAAACAATTAATACATATAAGATAATTAGGTTAATTAAAATTTTATAATAATGCAATGTATTAAACCATTAGAATTCAATAGAAAAAAATTAGTTACAATTTAGTAACATAAATTAATGAATAATAATTAATTTATAACATAAAAAATGTTTTTTTCCATTCATTAGTATAATTGTTTTAATTGTATAATTTATTCATTAATAAAATACCTTCAAGAAGTTTCAAGATAAGACTAATGCTCAAGTCCTTTACATATTAAGTGACTAGTTAAGTTTTTAAATTCATATTACATCAATTATATAAAAATAAATATTAAAAAGTTACTACCTATTTCATAATTGTAAAATACAACAAAATGATTAGATATAAATTGCATCAATAATAAATTTAAACATTTAAGAAATATAACGAGACTTATTTTAGTAGATTTTATAAATTATTATTATTCAATATTCATATTATGTATTTTGTAAATATCATGGTTAAGTACTTTAGTACAGGAACTTAAGTATTTTCTGTTTAGTGTTTACCTTTAATATTTATAGTGTGTAGGCGTGAAATAATTCAAAAACTTATCTCATATTCTAATGTTTACTTGAGACTTGGCTTTGAGTTCACTATTTTTTTTTTTTTATATAATAGATAATATAACGTATAATAAGAATTCGGGGTACTAACCTCCACGTGTGTGAAGTTAGGTGACAAGCTAGGCGACTATTTTTCGTACGACTAATGATAAGAAACCTTGTATGTTAGGTTGCATTTCATTAAATTCCAGGGTGCCAAACAAATTGTATGGAAACTATAAAGTAGATGTCGCACTATGTCGTGTAACAATTATTTGTCTTTAAGTTATAAATAATTTATACTGAATATATTGTCATCATAAAATACGTGTGTGAAGTTAGGTGACCAAAGCTAGGTGACTATTTTTCGTACAACTAATGATAAGAAACCTTGTATGTTGGGTTGCATTTCATTAAATTCCAGGGTGCCAAACAAATTGTATGGAAACTATAAAGTAGATGTCGCACTATGTCGTGTAACAATTATTTGTCTTTAAGTTATAAATAATTTATACTGA